>JANKKB010029753.1:0-12771 GCA_026225775.1 Bursera palmeri | reverse complement strand
TAATTCCTACCCATTTCAGTAGCTACTGATCCAAAGAAAATAGTTAAAAGGAGGAAACAAATTGAAGTCCCTATTGTAAAGTAATATTAGTATCACATAGTACTAGACAAATTCACATTTGGTATACATTGTATGTACTAAATTGTTAATACTATTCGTACACGTTTAATTCGTTATACATGCTATATTAGATCAAATATTTTGGAATAATAACCATCCATTAGTAACTTGATTTGGCTAATGCAATTATACATTTCGGTATAGATAGAGGTTATTACAGATTTAAATATTAATGTCAAGCTCACACCCATTTAAGTTTTAGAAAACTGGCAAATTTAACATAGTACTAGAATCATAGTAACCGTATTTTTTTAGGAGTCATGTAATATTAAAAGTTATTGTTTTAAGGACGTATTAAATATTTAAATATTAATGTTAAGCCGATACGTAGAAACTTAAGTTTTTAAAAAAATGAAAAACTTAACAAAGGTATAATGGTGCTTTATAAAAGGGTGAAAAAAAAAATTATTATGAACTTGGTTTAATATAAAATTATTACAATTGTCTTATCCATTTTGTATAAAATTTAAGAAAATCTCTAATTTGTGAGTTGGGAACTAACATAATGCATTACTACACTAGGTTCACAATTTGGTTTGTTAATTTTATTTATTTATTTATTTTGTGATGGGTTCTTAAATTGTTTTTAAATATAATAAATTAATATAAATCAATCCCCACCCTTTCCTTGTTGGTGCAAAGCCGCCACGTAATTAGAACAGGAAACGAATTGAAGTCCTATTTTGTAGTAATATTATTATCACATAATTAAGGCAAGTTATAAAGGTTCGAATAATGATTACATTATTCT
This sequence comes from Bursera palmeri, assembly GCA_026225775.1. Classification (NCBI taxonomy): domain Eukaryota; kingdom Viridiplantae; phylum Streptophyta; class Magnoliopsida; order Sapindales; family Burseraceae; genus Bursera; species Bursera palmeri. The sequence goes on along the minus strand of JANKKB010029753.1, from coordinate 11,900 downwards.
GTCTACTGATGTACTCGTTAATTTGGATTTACTTTCCAAATTCATCTTATGAATAAACTAGGAATTTATGGCAACACAATCAATCAAGCAATCCTTATAGCTTATATAAAAGTCAATATATATGTTCTTTCTTTACATCAAAAGAGACGAATTGAGAAGCCATTAACGTTCAAGGTATTCCTTTTCCAACATTAAAAACCTTTCCATTGTTCAATACTTTATATTGCCTTTAATTTTTCTTTGCGAAGGAGATTTTTGGAAGTGCTTTTCTTGTTTTTGTTTTTATATTCTTGTTTTCCTTTGATAGATCGAAGATGGGTCGTGGAAAGCTAAGCATGAAGTTGATTGAGAAAGAGAAGGATCGTATTACGACTTATAAGAAGAGAAAGAGAGGTTTGAAGAAGAAGGCTGAAGAGTTTGCCACCCTTTGCGGTGTTCCAACGTGCATGATCATCTACGGACCAAAAATCGACAATCGTCCTTCAGAGATCGAAACATGGCCAGAGGAACGAGATGAATTCATGCAAGTTGTCAACTTGTATAGAGAGAAATCTGCTTTTTCTGTACGTGGAGTGAAGACTCATAATATTCATGATTTCTTTGCTGATCGCCAGAAAAGGCTTGAAGAAAAAGTTGCTAAATTGCGTAAAGCCAACCTCGAAGCAAAGTTCCCTAGTGGCGCCTTGGATGATCAGCGTCTCAACTGTCACTCCGTTGATGAACTTAAAGCCCTTCTTGCTAGAATTGACTCCAGCCTTGAAGTTGCCAGAAGGAGGATTGTCATGTTAAAGAATGTTCAAAATGGTTCTGAGTCTTGGGTTCTCGCCGCAGGCTGCAGCAATAATGTTGATTATCAATCATGTCTAAATCCTAATTGCTTTCAAAAAAGCATGGAACAACAAGAGGATATTAAGTTGAGGCAGCAGCAGCAGCTGCTACCAATATCTTCTGTGAAGCCACAGTTGCCTGCATACTACAACACCCTTGATCCTCAGGCTGTCCAAATGCTTCCATGCGATCTCAATCCTACCGAAAATCCAATGATGATGATGATGAATAATGGTGGAGAGTTAACTCAATTCGGCAGCACAGCCGGCAGCGGTAGCATGGTCCACCCTCAACTGCAGCATCCAATGTATTTTGATCCCGTAGCTGCAATGCTAGACAATATGATGCTTAACGCTAATCCGAGGGCTTTGTTCTATTATGGTTCAACTCCCACAATGCAGCCCTTGCAGTCCTTGCAGCCCTATGACCACTGTACTGTTCTACCAAGTATTTCTTCTCAAGCTCAAATGCAGAAGGGCTCTCAATTCAATTATGATGGCAACAATCAATTCCATCATGAAATCAATCAGTTTGGAATTAAGGGCCAAAGAGGAAACCTGTAGATATGAAGTTTAATTTCGGATTTCATGGATTATTGAAGCAGCACTACAATAAAAGCTTGAGATGAGCTAGCAAGGACTTCCATAATTAGGATGAATAATAGCTTATTAAAGTTCCTGAATTCTCTTTATTCCATCTTTACCAATACTAATTCCGGATATTTAGTAAAAAAAAATTGGAGTTTTAAGTAGTAGACGGTTCAATGTTAATTATTTTTGCTCTTGTTTTTTTCGTAAGTTAACAATCTTTTTGAAATAATATGCATGTATGTTGCATGTTCATGTCTACCTCAATGAGGATTCACAAAGACAACCTGTATTTATTTATGTTTAATGTATCATGATTTTTGCCATAATACTTGTTTTACTTAAGATAAAATACTTCTTATATCTTCTGTTAATCAATCAATAAAATAATTAATGAGAAGCTCGATTCATGTTCAAGTCAAATCGACATGAACATCCTTTACTATCTTCCTGAGTAGTTTCTCAAAATCATGTTTAATAATGAAACCACTAGGCTCCAACCCAATCTAATCCAATGATAACCCAGGCCCAGTCCCTGAAAGTAATGCAGTAGGCCCAGCCCATCCAAACCCAGAACATATTAATTTTTAGAATTTTTATCATCTCCTTAAGATCACTAAAATGTGTATACTTAAAAGTAAGCTCTGTAGTTTTGAGTTCTGCAAAGTGTAACCTCCAGTAAATTTTCGTCTGAAAATTTTTTCTCACATCTCTTAACATGCAAAGGTAAGGTGAGACATAATTTCAAAACTGAAGGAGAAAGTTTAAATATTAGCAACATATGCTAAAGGGAAGTCTAACAAAATTTTCCCATTTTTCCTCTCTTTTCCTAGCTTTCAGGGTCCTTAACAGCTATTTAAAGGAGGTAAATGAGCCCTATACTGCCACCAGAACCAGTAACAATGTAATATAAGGATAATACCATGAAAACCACTAGCCATATATTGCTCAAAAGATTAAGAGCAGACCTGAAGGAGGCTAACAATACGAGATCAGGGAGCAAAAAACAAAACACAGCAAAAAAGCTCTCCTCTCAGAAGCTCATGATCCTAATGCCTACCAGAATGGTAGAATTTAACATAAAATTTAACCCCATATCATACAGCAGAAATTTAGAGCTAAACAAGTCATACTCGAGACGTTTAAGTTCATATCTTGTTCCATATTCATCTTCAATCACTAGGACACCCATTTGGATTTTTTAATGTTTTCTTGTCTTGCATTTTTAGAAAAAGTTATATATATATATATATATCAGCATGGCAGCTGCATTACTCTTAATCCCAGCTCTTAGCTTCCTCAAAAGTTCAGATAAGAAATTTTTCTAAATTTTATCAACCTGAGATATAGAAAATGGTATCCAAATAAAGTAGGTCAAAGATGAAAATAACAAGACAACAGACTCTAGCATAATAGGCTGTTCCATTATAAGCCACAACAGATCCTTACAACAGGATTCTAGTTCCGGACAGAATTTAAATTATAGGAACAACCAGCAACCACATAGAGATTACATAGACAAATTAAACACAATCATCTTTGCCATCCTCACAAGGAGTGCTAACTATAATCTCAACATTTTTCGAGTCCACAGGAATTGTTGGTAAAACTGCAGGCTGCTTTGTTTTCTTTAGATCTTTACTTTTACCCCATAACACTGTATATAGCCCAATAATTATCATAACTGCACCAAGAATGCTGTGGCTTGCAAAGTCATACAAACCCAAAGTACTTGTTAGAGACAAATATTGAAGAGTTCAAAATTATCCATATAACTTTTATGGCATTATCAATGTCATGAGATATATATGGAGTAGTCTGTAAAATACATAATGTTAGCTACCAACTCATGAATAATTTTACCTGATAAGAAATATCATCAAAGATTAATGGATCGTTAAAGATGTAGATAGCCAATAGTTTCTCACTAAATAGTTTTGTTATGGTATACTAATCATATGAAACATCCAAAGTAAGAAAGTAATAACTAATGCAATATGACAAGATAAAATAAGTTTGAGATGCTTTTAGCAATGAGAAAATATTAATTGTTGGAAGTTAATGGTTAGAGTAAGCATGATAATTCCTATATTTTGCAGACATTAGTCCTTAAATACTTTTGCCCCTCAAAGATTTATTCGACATAAAACCCATCTCATTGCCTATGTGCACTATACCACTAAAAGCCATGTCTTTTATTTATTTATTTTTGGTAGAACAGTAAACATATATTTCTTGATATAATTATCTCTTTCAATTTTTCTGTGATACCAAAATGACAAAGATAAAGATTTAACTTGATGGTTGTTTTGCTCTTTAGCGTGTAAGAACCTGAACTCGTAATAAATATCATAACCTCAACAAAGCACATCTGTACAACTCCTTTCTGAAACCACACATTCTTCTACAAACCCCTAACCACCCCATTTCAAAAACCCACTAATCAATTATAATCACAACGTTCTCTACATTTTGTGACTTCAGCTTCCACCTTGGGTTTTCTTAAAAAGAAAACATAGTCTATAGATCACTATTATACCTTGACTCTCAGATCAGAGAATCATCCATGCAACACTTTTTGACTAGTCAATAATGGCCAAATGAAAAAGCGATGGGAATTGTTATTGCACTGCCTAGTTATCTACCATTATTACATTTAAAGTTGAACAATCAACTCTTGTAGCACTTTTCAGGGAGAAATCACCCTGGAATTATATTTAGTAGTCTACTAAAGGTGTTTCATACACTTGGGACACCATTTGGCCCAGAAATTTAACTAAATAGATTATGAGCTAGCATGGTACATAATCTTCTTCATTCCCTCACTACTTTTCTAATGTGGAACTCCATTAACCACACAATTGAACTAAACAAAGAAAAGTCAACACTCTATATTCATCAATATCTATTGTTGATCATTTGTGCCTACAAATTATATAGTGATTGACAATGTTCAATCGTTGAGGATGATTAAGAGACTGAGCAATGATGACTAATAAATGACTACGTTGACTAATAGAGATGCATGCCTAAAACTCATTTATGAGAAGATCTTCATAAATTCATGGAATCTATAACTCGTTGAAACATATTTCCACATGCAATTTGACGATGATATGCTTAGGTTCAATTACCCTTGTGAAAGAATCGTGATAGCAAAAACCAACCTCTAATGGGATATGCTTAGTTGTTATTTGTTATATCCTTATAATAGCTCTCAATTCAAAACATTTCCACTATAGTGTTCAAGCAGATACTTTCAATTTCTCTGGGACTATAGTAATATTTTCTGGTCAGATCTTTGAGTTATTTATTTCTCTTGAAGTCTCTTCAGTGTCCATGTGCACACCTGTCTTTTATTAAGGGGTATGTAGTCAATATATGGTATATAGTGGGCTACATCCCATTTGAAACTTAAAAGCATGACACTTCTACGAACAACTCATCATGTTACATCTCTTCTAAGACCTAGGAGGTTCATGATGTCTATTGATAATGTAGGCGAGTAAATGCCCTTGCCACCAAGATATGTGTTTTTGTTGTTGTTTTTGACATAAAATAAAAGGACTATTGCTTGCCAATGGTTGTTCAATCCCGAACGTATGTTTCTTTAAATTTAAGCCCACCTTTGCACTTAGGAGGCCGAACTTATCCCAAACAACCTGACATCCCTAAGTTCAACGTTGTTTTCAAGAGGAAAGCTCGGAGAATTGGGTTGACCTATTTAATCACTCTTTGGAAAAGATGAACATAGAGGACTACTATTTTTAAATAGCAAACATAACAATAACGTTGCCAAATCCAATCTTCTTGCATATGAAATAATTCTGCTGGCGCAACTCCTAGCTCCTCCAAATTGGCTCCTAAATGTCCACGGCACCTCCTCAACCATAGTGTGAGATGGAAGCAGCTCCAAAAAGGCATGGCCTCAAAAACACAAGACGACAAAAAAATTAAACTATGGTTTCCCATTGATCTTATCAAAGGTGAATTCTGATCCCTTTGCTTCAAATCAAGCTCGGAAACTCTTATTAAGAAACTATATATATAGTATTCATTTATTTCTTATCGGTTTAGTATTAATTTGGTTTCTACTTCCATTTCAAACCTTAACCATTCAAGGAGAAATTTGACTCTAAAGTTCTGTCCCTTGCCTAACAAGCCGTCATATATTAATACAAATAGCCACTGCAAGCCAAATAATATAGCATTAAAGCTTCTCAGGCTTAGACTGCAACATATAGAAACCAAGAAGAATTTGACAATCTAAAGGAAGTGTTTTGCTTTATTCTTTATAAAAGATGTGATGATATCTATTTCAACATCTACAAGTGCAACTCTAGACATTGAAACAAAGGGTGAATTGCAAAGAAGGGCAACACTTGTTGCTTTCTTGATCAAAATAAACTACATGAAAAATGTTTGTAAGAATCAAAACACTAGCCAAGATCTAGGTCTTAATTCTTTCACCTTGTTTTACTTGCTCACAATCAACTCTTTTGAATGAACAATGATGTTAAAGATATTATTAAAATAATAATAATAATAATAATAATAATAAAAGCCAACTGCCAAGAAGATTTTAATAAAGCTAGTAACTAAAATGAGAAGAAATTTAAAAAATAAATAAATAAATAATCTAGAAACCTTATCATTGGAAAACCTACATAAAAGGGAACTTAGCATGTATAAAACACTTCTAAAAGAAGAAAGTTATTGTAACTTATTGGCATGATAAAATTTGACTAAAATCTCATTTGAAATTTTTTGAGCAAATGTGACATTTCAGTTTTGGTTAGAAGACGAGAAGAGCTACATGATTCAAAGTAAAAGTATATGAAAGTGCAACAAGTGCAAGAGCAGGAAAATGTTAATGGTACAATAACTATAATACGGCAAATTTTCACATCTAATAGCCTCGATATACACTTTATTTATTGTACTCAAGTTTCAATACCATGTAAGGTTTTGTTAGCAAAGCCTTTTGGTATCAGTAATATTGACTTATAGATAAGTCCATCTATAGGACGAAGGAAGAATTAATGATGCCTTACAACTCCTGCTGTGGTTCTTTTATAATATTAAACGACCACATAAAAAATTGACTATCTTTTAAATATGTGAAATTTTTTAGTAAAATCCTTTTAAAACTGTTTTAGCAGCTGCCCTTACTATACTATTGCTTCTAAAAGCCAGAAATGCAGGTTTGCTTTTCTCTAAAGCTTAAGAGGGTCAATCAGGCTACTTTTTTGGTGCATGTGTGTAGCTCAATACGTTTTTGAGTTAACTACTTATTGGCCAATAATGGAATACGTTCTATAAGGGTATCACCTTCCACTCTATGTGGTCCTTCTTTCACTAGATGTAACATGGGAAAGGAGAAAACAAGGAAATAAAATCCTAGTGGATTATTTCCTAATTATATGGACTGGGAAGACACTATACAAAAGTGGGGATCATATTCGATTTGATCAAGGTTTTGTTCTTCCTATCAATTCACACAATATCCGACAAAAATTCTAATCTCGTTTGAACTGATATGGGAATTGACATAATATATTCCTTTTATTTTTCAAATCATAAATTTAAGTTCATGAGATTTCATGACAATCTAATCACTAGTATCAATACTACATTGACAAATAATACCACAATTTCTACCATCCACTAAAAATTATGGATGTGGTGGCAAAGCTAATAACCTTGGTTTAAGCGTCAAAAGGATTTGTCTTTGGTCCTAGCCAATGTTGGAGCAGCTCCCTAATGACTAGCGTAATTACAGCTACATGCAAAACTTACCAAAGTACTTACCTCATCTCAACTTCATTCATTAATATCCATATGTACTATAATCAGTTACAACTCCATATCATTACACTATCAACATCAAGACCATTATTGTCATCATGGATAGCATTGGAGTAACCATTAGAATCATCAGTTCCACCATTATTGTTAGCATTACTACCATCACTAGTTGCTGTTGTCAACCCTAGACTTTACTATTTTCAGCCCTATTAGAAAGATTATTTGATCCCCCTATAGTTCTGGTTAGCGCCATCAGAAACCAGCAAAAACATCATTACCATATCTCTATCATTAACATTGCTTATGGACTTGACCATCCAGTTAGAACCCTTATAACACCACAATCATATTTACCAAATCAGTAAAGTGACATCTTAATTCTTTTCAACTGTTAAAGACATTGGCTATACTATTTACCATCTATATCAATATCATTGCCACTACCATTTATATGGTATGTCAGGGTACTAAATCCCAAACAGCAACAACACTTAAATATTATTTTCATAACATTCGCATAAAATGTCTTTCTAAAATAACTAGAAAAGTGAGACAAGAGAAATAAGAAATTCCAAAATCTAAAAATTTGATATAAATTTACCCAAAACTCCAGCTGAGTTTGAGCTCAGGACAAATATCAAGAGCTTAGCTCAAGATTAATTTGAAGGCCTGTCAAGAGACTTTCATCTCTATGGAGATAGACCAGGCCTAAATTATATAAATTGAAGAGGACAGTACATATGGAAAAGAGTTTCCTTTTCCTTATTTCCAGTCAATAGGAATGCAATTGTTCCTTTAACCTAGAGAAGAAGTATTTCTTTTTCCTAATAGAAAAATTCTTTCTTCTATTTTGTTGTGAATATGTAGTACATAACTAGTTAACAAAGTCTACCCTCCCAAGCTACATTCTCTTCTTGGATCATGAACCAATTGTTCATCATTCAAACTTAATACTCAATTTCCAACCCTAAAACTAGACCCAAAAAAAAAAAAAAAAAAAAAAAANTAGACCCAAAAAAAAAAAAAAAAAACTCAGTTGATTCAATAATGAAAAGCTAAAAGGAAACTGATTAATTGTTTTTCCTTCAATGTTGGACCATAACAAAATGTGTTGTAATAAAAATTGTGAGCTTAAGAACAAAATAGTATTATTATTAGAATATAGTGAGTGTATGCAATATTAAGCACCTTCCCAAATGCAGTTTCTCTTGCAGGACCAATGAACTTGCTAGAGCAGTCACCAATAGCATGACGGGATTAAAAACAGACACAAATAGAGGGCCTCGCTTTGCTATGCACCATGCCATCAAAGTAATGGTGAGTCCAGATGTCAGAAATCCCTTCAACATAAGCACAATAAAACTATATTAGGTCAGTCAAGGTAACCCATCAGTAGAAAATAGCCAATCAATTATAGTAATAAGGTATAACTAAAAACTTTCTAGATGCAAGCCAAAATTATACTAAAAACTATTATAATGAGTGCATTCCACTTACATTAATTATAAATTTGTTTAAAATCTTATAATGGCGACAAAAAAGGAATATGCAATAAAGGATAAAATTAAAAATTTCAAGAAAAGCCAAAAAAAGGTTGTTTTTTTATCTTGAGGTTCAACTAATAAGTAAAATTTCACACCTACTCATCGAGCCGCAGAAAAATCATATTGTTTATAAATAGTTTAAAACGAAGCACTATAAAGTTATTTTGAGATCTAATCTCACGTGCACCAAGGCTAAGAGTGTTGGTTTGAGTTTAGGAGTGTTGAGGTAAAAGCAAAGGCTGCTTATGATGCTCAGTAAAAAACAAGCAAAGTTCAATTAGTATTGAGTACAGTTCATTGAAACTTCGTTGGCAAAAGTCATGATAAGTTATCAAACAAGGCTTGATAACAATTAACATCATGAACAAACTTGCATTGAATGAAATAATAGAGTGGTAGATATAAAACCTTAAAAAGAAATTTCTAGTATAAAATGTGGTATAGATACTTGACCCTTGTAAAACCATTGGACAAAGATCAGAAGTTCTATCTAAAGACAAGTAATGCTCATTTAATAATCCAAACTTCCAATGTAATATGTATGATACCATTCTAATTTGAAGGAAAGACCTTATCTTATGGGAAAGACAAGAATTTTGACTTTTGCACAAGATTGATAACTTGGAACTGGATCTGAAATTTGTACTTGGTGCATTATTTAACAAAGCTCAAAGTCATAGTTAGAGCTCAATCTTGAGCATCTGTAAGTATGAAGAATCAAATTTTTAATACCTTGGAACTCCATTGACTCCTCTACTTTGCTATAACTATGCCAATCAGAATCAAGGTTGTTTATGACCAGTTATTATTACATAAAATGATTCAACAATATCATCAGTTGTAACTGAATCATATGTGCTAATTACATGTACATTACAATTGTTATAATGTTGCACTTCAAATGAATTAGTGATATATATGCATGAAAATGATATACCAAAAATTTATTGATTGGTTCTATGGCTAACAAAATGAAGCAAACCTATATAATAATTTATCATCAGTCTACATGTTGATTCAAATTTAACCTATCGAAATTCAAAATTGCAGATCTAGGTGTCTCAATTAGTTTAATGGTATAGGTATCTACCAAATAAACTACAGCAAGAAGCCTAATATTCCAGCCAAGCTTCCACTGATCCCACTCCCTATCAAAGCATATGGCATAAAGAACAGCTTGAATTGCTCCTGTGAAAGTCATTAAGAATGTGCTCGAATAGAAACATGGATATTTCTCACTCATTTTTGCCTGCCAATAAAGTACCAAAAAGTGACAATTAAAATAGCAGAAAATTGATAATTTAGGTTTTCGGCTACAATATTCATATGCTAGAGATGTGCAAGTCAAGTAGTAAGATTAAGTATATAATATGTTCAAGGATTGCAGTGATTTAACTCCACTTTTGTTGTATACAAATTCTGAAAACTTAAGTAGCAGCTTACCTGAACTATTATCCACAATGAATAAGACAAACAAGCTGTTAGAGCAATTCCCAAGCCTAGTACTTCTTGATGTCCAGACACCACCCCATTATTTTGAGAAACTGCATGATTGTGGTACAGCAAGTCAATCTTGCTATGCCAGATATCGACTTCAAAGCCTTTATAGAAAGTGAGAAGCATTGCACCTCCTATGCATATAGCAGTCCCTACCACCTTCGCTATTCCATGTGGTTTATTTAGGGAGAAAACTTCCAACCTGAAAAGACAACGGAAGTATAAATCTGAGAAAATTGAAATTCAGTAACATTTTTAACCCATAGATTCTTGGCTAATCTACTGGCCAACAAACAAATAACAAAGAACCAAAACAAAAATTTCTAATTGAGATTGACAATTAGTAAAGAACCATCCCGAAGAAATTCCTCGTGATGCAAATAGCTACACATCTAGTAATAGCCTTCCATAAACATCCTAAATGATCCCTCGTTTAGTCAGCAAATCAAATGCAGATTATATATCCAGAGACACAATTAGACACACACAAAAATGGACAGAAATAAAGGGTAAAATACAACCTGAAAAAGAGGGCAACAACATAGGTAAATGCTGGAATGAGATTATATATAGCAGCACCAAATGTTGTTGATGTTAATTTGATAGTAGCCATGTACAAATTGTGATACAGTGCACCCCTGAAAAATGAACTCAAAAATTAAAATCAACATGATACTGATTGCTTTAAATTAATTCACACAATGCAGCTTTTACAAATAGCATCCAAAATTAATTGAAATCTTCAACAAGTTCCACAAATTTCATAAAATATTTCAACAATTGATAAATAAAGGAAATGCCAAAGTATAAAGGACAATTAGCTTACAACATTAAAACACGAAACAGTGGAAACATACCCAAGGAACCCGAGCAGAATCCCTTGAATGAAGACCATGCATGTCATCTTTGGCCTCTTCTGCCTGTCAACAGAAACTAAAAAAACTACATATAAAAAAAAAATAAAAATAAAAAGCTAAAAAAACTCAAAATACTGTGCATAAAGAGGTGGCATACACAGTGAAGGCTCACTTCGCATACCCACAACGAAGTTCTAGTCATGCCTTAAGTTTTGAACTCTCTTAAGACGTATAAAAACACAGGCATTACTTCGAGTTTTTTACAGTCTGACCCGGAAGCAAAATGGTCAGCACATGGTCTCGCACGTTTGGGTGCTGTTGGTTTCATGGTTTGCTAAGCTTGGAGAAAACTAGTGGAAGTTGGGAGCTAAATGTATCTCTCGTTTGGTCGCCGTAGTTCGTGCCAGCCACCCCCTTCATGGTCATCATTATCAATGCCCAATAAGCAATTGCTGGTAATTAAACAAAGCTAGAAGAAGATACTTCGTGTTTATAAACTCCTGTATTTAGGATTTGACTACAAATTGTACCCATTTTCATCTTTTTATATAAAAATTGCGAATTTATTTTATATATAAATTATTACAAAAAAATTATAATTAATATATACAATTTTTTAAATAATCATCCATCAAAAAATTGTTTATAATCATTTACAAATGTTTATAACCGTTTATAAGTTTCATATATAAATTGATAATTTTAATATTATCATTTATTTAATCAAATTTCGAGTTGTTCGATAAATTGTTGAATTAGTATGTTAGTTCGACAATACT
>JANKKB010029752.1:0-29878 GCA_026225775.1 Bursera palmeri | reverse complement strand
ATGTTTTATTTTTTATAAATTATACAATTTTGTTAAAATAACTAATTTTCATTCATTTTGTAGAATGAAGTTAATCATGAAACTATACCAAAAAAACAAGGTTTCAAAGTTTAGGAACCACCTTCATGAAGGTTCAATTTATTTGATAAAGAGTAACTTCAAGAAAATGTATAAAAATTTTATTGACAGAGCAAAAAAGAGAAAAAGAAAACAAATTAAAAAATATTATTTTCAAATAAGTGTTCCAAAGAATAGATAATTTCAAATTGTAAGAATTTCATTTGCTTCTTTTGATCTATAATCTTTTATTCTATATCTAAATATAAGATTTTCATCTTCTATTAATAAAAATTTATTTAAAAAATTTATAAAATAATAAAATAATAAAAAATAACAAATCATATTAAATAAATATAACCGCGCTAACGCACGAGCTTTTTACCTAGTAGAGAGTATAAGACAAGCCTCCACATATCAAGAAACACATATCACACCTACCCATTGCATTAATAGACAAATTTAAGACACAAAGAAGCAAGGCTTTTAAGATCCTCACAAAACAATGGAAACTTGAAAACATTCGGGATAATAAATGAATGATAAATATATATAGTTAAGACATGATAATGTCCTCATACAGATAATCCATCTTTCTCAAGACATTTCAGGCTTTCCATGGAGATTCCATGATTTTTTTTTGGAAACCAAGGTGTTCGTGTCAACTTACACACACCACGACTAATCCTCGGAGAAAACTAGCGCAACCATAACCTACTGTCATGGCCTCCTACATAAATGATGATATAATCTACGTATAAAGAGAATAACCAGTGACCACTTTGTTGGCCTTACCTCCTCTATTGTCTCTATGCCAAGAGATCAACCACTCACATCATCCATTTGAAGGATAAACTAACCATGCTTACTCGCGGATCTTCCTTTGTCACTCGTTTTCTCATTTCCATCAAACATGTTGCGCAGCGAAAGGAAACAAATCGAACCTCAAATGAACACAAATAACAATGAAAACGAAACCAAAATAGGACATCCTATAAATGACACTATGGCAACCAACGAGACGGAAGAAATTAAGAGAGATACGAGAGTTTATATTGTTTGGACAAAATTGATTCTACATCCAATTACTGATACTAGTCATTCGCTATGAAGAATAAGTGAGAGTTACAATGTTACAAAGTTACAAGATTGCAAAGATGCAAACCCACAATCTATTCTCTTTCTATACTCTTTCCTCTCTCTAGAAAAGTGTCAGCCTTAAGCTATTTCAGGCTCGTGCCCCAACGTTTGAACAAATGCACCCCAGTGTGATTCAGTGACTCATCGTGGAAACACTTGGTGCCTTGACGCCAACTTTTTGGAACATCGGTGCCCCGACGTAAAACCATAGCGCACCCCAATGCCAACTCTCTAAAATTTTTGGTACCCGGTTTGGAACCATAGCACTCCCCGATGCGAACTCTCTGGAGTCAATGTGCCCTAGTGTGGAGCCCTGATGTGGACTCTCTGGAACTTGGTGCCCTAATGTAGACTTGTTCTGTACCCTGGCATAGACCTAAAATTCTGAACTCCAAGTTGATTTACACCAACAAATCTCCACCTTAAATCAAGCTTGAGAGATCATTCTTCATACATGACTTCCAATTCCACCTCGAAACAATCCATCACGACTAAGCTTTTACTTTTGTGAATAGTCCAAAAAACCTGACACGCCCACAAGGTACCAGAAAACCCATTTAACAGCTTTCAAATGACCTTCACCTAGATTTTCCATGAGCCAAATTTCCAAGCTTACTACATATGTCAAATCTAGTCTTGAACAAACCATAGGGTGCATAAGACTACCAACAACACTTGCATAAGGATTTTTTAACATCTCTTCCATGCTTCTCCTATCTTGAACTTGTGAAATACCTTCTGAGCATAATTATCTCAGGACAAAAATAACTAATATCTTTCTCTATTTCTATTGATCTCCATGCCCAAAATCTTTCTTGCATTCCCCAAGTCCTTAATCTCAAATTCCTACTCAGTTGTAAATTCAGTCTTCCAATTTTCACTAGATTCATTGATTCAAACAACTTTCATCCACACAGCAGAAACAACCCCTCTCTAGGTTTAAACCAGTTTACATGTACACCACTATCTTACTAGCTTTTAGCAAATTCAAAATCCAGTATAAAATCATCAAACTTGAAGTACCATTGCTTTGGAGATTACACCAGGCTTTACAAGGATTTCATCAACAAAACACTTTACCACCAACCCAATCTTATACCTACATTTCTCACCTCCAATGGAACTCTCATTTCTATTGAAAATCCACTTACAGCCTCGTTGGAATATTGTGCCCTATAGCATCACTTGTATACAAATAGTGTATGTGTACATTTATTGATTTATGTAATACAAGAAAATTACTCTTTTATCATCATTGTAATTTGATTATTAATTGTTTATATGTATGATAAAAGTCCTTATGATTAATATCGGATTAATATAGATATGAGACAGCATTAATTCATATAAGGTTTAATCATTAAACTATCTCTGGTCAAAGTATTAGCAAGACAGGACATTAGTAACACAGTATAGACTAGTATTGCACTTGTACGAGTTATGGAAGCATAACCGTATGATTCTTATTCATTTAAATATTGGATATCTACACAAGTGTGATAGGGGAACATTGTTAACCATTTAGAACGGAAACATATTCACTAGACATGACCCGCACGGAATCCTAGTGGTAGTTTACCTAAAATGTCTCTAGGAGGTCCGCTCAAGGTAGATGTAAGTAATCCTCTGACATGAGACTTACACAGCCATTTCATATGGCAATCGATATGCTTTGACACTTGATGTCTGATATCCTAACGGGTTTCACATACACTTGTGTTCGGCTATACCGAGAACTATTTAGGAGTGGGTATAATGTCAAAACGGGACATGTCACTCCGGGTAAAAGGAGATGATATCACACAGGATACGACAACAGTGTCTCTAAGCGTTGCAGCCATCGGGATGATATGACTTGGTCATGATCTCCTGGATAAAGAAAATTGTTGGTTTCGGGATTCAAAATGTACGTCGTATGAGGTAGACACATATCCAGCCCTAGGCCTCGTACGTGACATCTGACATAATTCAATTACATAGAACTATACCTGACAAAGGATATATTCATTTACGGATATTTTTGAAGAATTGGGTAGACACGGTGCTTTGCTAGAAGCCAACCATGTCTTGTAAATCAATACAAATGCGGTACGCTTCACACGCGTATATGGATGGTTTGAAAAACCTGATTTACTGTCAACATATCCAGAAACCTAATGGGTCGATCTCCGAAGACTCACCGATGACGAATTGACACGAGGGAATGAAATAGAATCAATCTAGGATTGATTTACGGCATTAAAAGAGAAAAAGTGATTAATTTAGAATTAATCAAGGAAATAAACTTTGTATGGAAAATTGGATTTTTTCCTATAAGTTTAAACATGGCATTTTAAACATATTTGATATGTTAATTTAGTTATTAGATTTCTAGATGGGCTTAATGATGTAAAATGGTTTGACCCATTTACTGTATTCTTGTTAAATTAGATTTAAATGAATTAAAAGCCCAAAGCCCATTTATATTGGTGGAAGGATATGCTTGGCATGAAATTTGTTTTTAATAGCAATTTTGGAATTTGTCAAAATATTAGAGAATGGACTTGAATGCTATGCATGACAAGTTTGAAGGCTTATTGGATATTTACTAAGATAAACATACACCACCATTTCAATTAACATGTGCAATGTGTGATTTTACATTAAATGCAAGAGGATTGAATAAAAAAGGCAATTCTTTCATCTACACATGCTATGAACGTTTCTTGCTTGCTCTCTCTCCATGAAATTTTGTCTTCAAAATTTCATAATAATTCTAGTAAATTGAAAGTCAATTCAAGGTGAAGATGAGTTCTTAGCTATTAGAAGAACAACATATATCAAGCTTGGCAAGATTTGATCAAGAAATCACAAAGTTGGAAGACTTTCTTGGAGAAAAATTACCCATTTCAAAGCTTGGAGTTTTGTAAGTTTTCTTCCACCATTTACACTTACTTTGAAACCAATTGCATGATTCTACACTTACTTTCAATTGGTATTAGAGCCTTGTGCAATTAAGGTTGAAGAAAATGTTGAATTTTAGGGTATTTTGCCATGAATTGCATTGGATTGAATTTGTGAGTAAATTGGATGCATGGTTGATGTTGTTTGATGTTGAATTGATGTTTTGTATGTTCAATTGGATTGAATTGGCATCAATTGAATTTTAGCCACGTCATGCCCAAATTAAAGCAAGCATGAATTAGGGAATTTCATGAATTAATGCTTAATTGTGTTAATTGATTATTTGGTTAGTGTTGTGTGGATAAATTAAGCATGAATTAATGTTCAATTGGATTGAATTTGCTTGGATTGATTTTCTCCATGCCTTGACCAAATTATGTAGATAAAAGCATGATAATGTTATTTTCATGCCATATTGTATTTTGAATGTAATGTATTACTAATTGAGTGAATTATGCAATTTGGAATTGTTTAATTGCTAATTAATATGTTAATCACACTAATGTAGGCTTAATTATGAAATTTAGAATTTAAAAACTCTAATTAAGCTTAAACACCTAATAGTATGTAATTAGTGGCTAATTACATGTTTACATAGCTAAATGGGCCTAATAACACTAAATGGACTTGATTGGGTCAAGTTGGGCCTAGGCCAATTGGGTTGGATCCAATTGGGCCTAAACCCTTACCATTATGTGTTATGTAAGCCCATTGGGCCTAGATCCATATGCACTAGGTGTATGTGAGCCTTGGATAGCAATTGGGCCTAGTTAGGTGTGAATAGGCTAATTTGGAATTAGCAAGCCCACCAAAGAAATGAATTTGAAAAATGGACCAATTTGAAACTTTAAGCCAAAAACTATTTCAATTGGATTTGAAATTACTTATATGTAATATATACTATTGGGCTATATGTATAGTAAGCCCAAAAGTATTTTCTACGCCCAAAATCCTAAGTTAGTTTCAATATGGGCTTATATAGTATAAAACCCAAAATTTGAATAAAATGGGTTTGGGCCAATGTATATGTTTATATAAATGAGCTTAGTATTTTCATAGTGAAACTAGGCCTAAAATATGCTAAAAAAAACCCAAAATTTTGATTTTAAAATGGGTCTGTTACTGTAGCAATTACTGTTTCGGATTACTGTAGCAGTTACTGTTTCGAGATACTGTCGCAGATACTGTAGCAGCCGAATAGTGACCTAGGGGTATTATGATAAACTGTCAAATTTTGGTAGATGTAAATTTAATAAATAGTATAAAATACAAAATTGAATTGGACTTAATTTGTGTAATTTTGACATAATTAGTGTGATTTAGAATGGTTACTTGGAGTAACTATTCCTATGAGTTGGACTCATGATACAATCAATATTTGTTTGAACCGTGGATGGTCAACAATTGGTAAATTTTGATAATGAAATGGGTCATTCACACACACTCAAAGTATTATATATGCATGCAATTGTTGTTTGAATGATGAGAAAATCTTGCTAGTGTTAGATCAACTTTCTGAGTTTCTAAGTCTTAGCAATTTTTGAAGCATGAATATTCTCAACTTTCTATGTTTTTTTATGTTTTTGTGTCTTTTGCTCTCGAGGACAAATAAAACTTAAGTGTGGAGGAATTTAATAAGTGGAAAATGTGCCTAAATTTTAGTCTTTTTTACTTAAGTTCAATATTAATATCTCGTTGTTTTTGTGTGTTTTTAGTGGTTTATTGTTGGTATTAGTAATTTTAATTTATTTATGTTTTAGATGAAAGATTGAGAAGAAATCATACAAAAGAGAAGACAAATTGTGAAGAAAATAAGAAAAAGCAAATAAACAAATCAATTTGAGTTTCTCTCTACAAATATCTCTCCGTATTTTGGATATAACTTCTTTGTCTAATATCCGAATAAGGTGATTCCGGTGGAATTGGAAAGCTAAGAGATAGAGCTACAATGTTTATGTTGATTACTTTTCCAAAATATGAACATAATTTCTCCAAGCTGATAGTTCGCATCACGGCACGGATCTGATCCATGTTGTGGTTCTGAAATTCTGGAGAGTCTATGCTGGGTCATAGACTTGCTCTATGCTGGGACACCGACATGATTTTAGGAAATTGCATGACTTCTATTTTGACTAGGAAACATTCTAAATCTTTTTATTATATACAAATGACATATTTTAGAGATTATGGGGGGAGAGAGGATGGTTAGGGACACTTCCCTAAACCTAAAAACCCTAGATTCATCAATTAGAGAAGAAGAATAGAAGATTTACATTTCAAAATCTGCAGATTTTCATCCTTATAGTTTGATTTCTTATCTCAATGTCTTGCTTTAGGGTTTTGTTATTCTTTTCATTGTCATAAAATAAATCATCTAAACTAGGGTTTTGTTTTGGCTAAAGTTATAATAGATTCAATGATTTTACTATTTATGTTATGGATTGCAATTTTGTTTGATGATTGAGATGTGTGATTCTGATTTTAATGCTTGTAAATGCGTTATCAACACTTCAAATGTTCTTATGACTAAATATGAGACTGAAAAGAGATTATTTAGGAAACCATATTTGAATCATACACCACAAGGTTAGATTGACCGTAATTGGTATTCGACTTCATGGAGTAGCCTATACAATGAAATTAGGAATTCCGTAGAGCTTTATACATTTTCAAGTAATTGAACTTTCATAGAAATATAAAAGATTGTTAGGTGAAAATAAACTTGTTATAACCTAGAAATAAGGTAATGAATACATTAGGGAATTCAACTATCACATATTCAATTTTGGCAATTTATTCATATTTAATCTGAAGAATCATATTGCGTAGCTAGGTCAATTTATTCATATTTAATCTGAAGAATCATATTGCGTAGCTAGGTTAATTCAAGTGCCTTAGTTATTTCAATTATCAGATTTCATCTTTTGATCGAATAATTTTTAGTTTTTAGTCATTAAGTTTAATTTAGCATTTACTTTAATTTCATTATTAAATCAATCAACTCTCATTTATCTAAATAGTAATAAATTCAGTAAAATTAGTACTCAATATATTGGTCTCTGTGGATATGATATCCAATTGAAAAATCATTATATTACTCGATAAGATTTCATGCACTTGCGAATTTAGCAACATAACCAGGTGATTGTGGAAGAGTTCAAAACCATGTTCATGTATTTAAAAGAAATGGAGGAGAAGAAGATGTAGTGGAAATATCAAATAAGGTATTAACTGTAGTCAGTTTATAGCTTGATATCACTTCCTATTTGCATAAATTACTTAATTCACAAGCTTCTGTTAAAATAAATAAATAAATAAGAGAGTTGTATTTGGATTTAGCCAAAGGTGGCAGTAGAGGAGGTCTCTCTCCCAAGAAATCTCATTGGCTTAAATCAGTTTATATCACCTTCCTTGTAATTGTCTGCCTTTTCAGCCTCATGATGAGACTATTAAGTGAGATAGAGCTTAGTTAGACTCAATCAAAGGTATCAGGTGAAGGGTTACATCTTTCAACAATTTCAATAGGATTAAACAAGGACAAGTAAGTTTCACAAATCTTTTAATTCATTATATCTATTTATTGACATGGTCTTAGATCATAAATAATTAAGGATAATTGAAATGGACTGAAATCATGGAATAAGATTATAATTATTTCATAAAGAGTAACTATTTCCATTCTATATAATTATTTGTAACAATCCAGAAACAAGTATTATGATCAATCAAACTCTTTGCAAGAAATAATAGAACAGGCAAGAATCTAAACTCCAATTTGATAACCTTATTTCTAAAACATCATTCATTTTTGGTTGAAACAATTATATATTCTTAGTTCATGGTTGAATCTGACATAGAGGTGATGAAGAAACCATAATATCATTTAAAGACTAAGGTACATGTAGCATAAGGTTGAATTGTCAATGGAACTGCTCAAGGAAGATTAATAAGATGAGAATATCCTAAATTGTGCTTCAGTTTTGGAAATTGCTGCATAGAATCAGATTAATAGTGCTCGATTTATAACATTAGACTTAAGCCTCTATTTTCCAATGGTTTGAGGCAATACTCTCATATTTCCTTCTGCTGATATATTTATTTCTAAAGTTTTACAAGAAACAGCAGAGCAGGCGAGAATCATCTCATATTTCCTTCTGGTGATATATTTATTTGTAAAGTTTTTACAAGAAACAGCAGAGCAGGCAAGAATCATAACTTAAATTCAATAACCTTATTTCTAAAACATCATTCATTTTCATAGAAGAAGGGACATGGCATATGTATTAATTCATGTGCTAATTAAAGTGAAGTTGCAGTTAGAACAGGGAAATAGAGAAGAATCAGAGTATTCAAATTTGTTTGAGACCACTAGTAAAAGATAATAATAGAAAGGAACCTATTATGAACTCAATTTCTCATCTTATGATAACAAAATAAAATCACATAAAGCATATGATTTTGATGAGGTGAGTGGGGGCAGTTGGTGTAACTTTTATTTTCCTACTCATAAGAAATAGCATTTCATATATTTATACATTTATGTGTATAGTATCTATATATCAACACTGCAACATCATGTAGGAAATATGCAAGACTTCGTACTATAATTAGCAAGTGAATAACACTTTGAGTAACTGCATTTTAGTTATTATGAGTTTACAGGAACCAGTTAGCTAGCTTCAAAGTTTAGCATAAGAGAGGTTTCACGTGGCCTAATAAAATAATTAGGAATAAAAATATAACAAGAGAGGTTTCATTGGGTGTTCTCCAACCTACGAAGACACATGCAAGTGTAAAGAGAGGGATAAGAACCATAGAGATGTTCAAACAAAGCATCTAAACATTCAAATTGAAAACAGTCAGATTCTTCCCATGAAACAAGCCTCATTCTTCTCTGGATTCAGTAGCGTAGAGAACTGGAAATAGAAAAGAAAATAAATTAATAGAATAACTAATTGAGCTTCTTATTTTTAGCAGTAATCATCATTTTCTATTTTGAAATTAATGAAATTTAACAGGCAGGTGGTGATAGGTCTTGTCTTAAAGCTAATATACGATAGAGCCACATTACCTTCAAGTTATAGGAATATTGGTGAGCATTTCTTCAAGTTTCCGTGTTATTTTATTCCGTTTTGCTCCTAATTTAATTTTTCCATGTATGGCGGTAATTGTTCTCGCCAATGTTCATAATTATAGCATTTGATATCTGTGGTAGCCTCTTCATCATCTTTGGGTGGCTGCAGAAAGTAGAATTGATGTAATAAGAGGAATTATTGAGCCAAAATTAATAAATGAAGACAATCAATTATTTATTAATATGATAATGTATAATTAATTAAGTACGTTGGCTTCCGCATGAACACCCCCTTTTTCATCCAACGAAAATCTTGTTGTTACCTTTGGACATTCTACAACATTTAATTGTCCCCCGGATGGAAATATGAAGTGATAACCCACAGGGCAGAAGTTTGTGAGGCTTCCTAATCTCTTCAATCTCAAATACTTAAGTTGAGGCAACATGATTGGTTTGTCATCCATGACATCAGCTGCATCTCTAACTCTATGTCCAAATACTTCTTCTAATTGAGAGTTGTCTCCTACAAAGATGTATTCTAGTTGTTGAAGACCTCTGGCTATGATGATAGGAAATACACATTTTAATTTGTTACATCTATTGACCGAAATAACTGAGAGATTTGGAAAGAGTAGAGGTTGAAGATGATCCTCTTTATCGTCTTCAACAATGACTTCCTCCAATTCCCCACAATCCCAAACATACAACTCTCGCAATTGCAACAGACTTTGAGCAAGAGTAGCTGAGAAAATATGTTTTAGCTTATTGCAGTCAGAGACACGTAGAAGGGCAAGGCTTTGTAGGCTTAAAATATGTATGGGACTCTTACATAAACCTTTTAACTCTTTCACTCCACAATCCTCAATATACAATTTTTTCACATCTCTTAAATAAGTGAAAATTTCAGCCCTCACTTGGTGGTCTTCGTGGAAGCCTTCCATACGTAAAGTCTTTAGTTTCTGAAAAAACAGGCTCAAATCAGTGGCTCATATCGTTATATTCGTCTTCTAAGTGATATATTAGTTATATAAAAATACTATATTTATTTTATATATTATCTTATTTAAATTGTTTATAATAAGTTATATATAAACTCCAAAACAACAAATATATTTATATATAAAAGAAGCAGCTAATGTCCTAATCACTAACAAATCTTACGTCACGTACAACTTGTGCATGGTTATTATTTGTCAATCTCCGATTTGGTTTTGTACAAGGTTATTATTTATCAATCTTCAACTGTAAATCAAATGCAAGGAAATTTAACGTATTTTAAAAATGTAGTTGACAAATTAAGTTTAGCTTTTACAATTTTTTTTTCATCGTTTCTGTTATCTTATTTAGATATGGTCTTTATTATAAAACATCTATGTTAAACAAAAAATTATGGATAATTATCAAATATTTTTATTTAATTTTTTTAACTATTCTTCTACATTTTTTTAGATTTAAAAAAAAAAAGGCACAATTATATCATGACAAATATTTTCGTTTAATCATTTATAGTGTTAGACTTCAGTCAATTATAAACCTATCTATTCTTTAAGGATAAAATAAAATAATTTGCTCCACTTTAACACAACCTTCAATATAAAACTGTTTCATTTGCAACAGATTTTGCACAAGAGTAGATGAGAAGATATGGCTAAGGTCATGACAATCAATGACCGGATTTCAGTTAGGTTTCCAAGACTCAAAACATAGACCTTCTAGTCCTTTTATTCCACAATCAATTTCAGACCTTCCGATTCTTTAAGCATAAAAGTAAAATAACTTAATAAACAAAAAACATAAACACAAACACACAACCGTAAGATAGAGTTGGCATTTTTCATGAGAAAAAAATTTAACAACATACCAATATCAAGTGATAACCAGCAGGACAAATGTTGGTGAAGCTTGGCAATGCTTTGAGTGATAACTCCATAAGTTGAGGCACCACAATTTCTTTATCATCCATAAAATCAGCTCCATCTTTATGGCCAAATATTTCTTCCAAATGCAAGCTGTCTCCAAGAATAATGTATTCCAGTTTTTGAAGACTTTGA
Source organism: Bursera palmeri (assembly GCA_026225775.1). Lineage (NCBI taxonomy): Eukaryota > Viridiplantae > Streptophyta > Magnoliopsida > Sapindales > Burseraceae > Bursera > Bursera palmeri. Next base: position 18,613 of record JANKKB010029752.1, on the reverse strand, counting down.
GCTATGGTGACAGGAAACAAATGTTTTAATTTGTTACACCTCTGGACATTAACTCTTGAGAGATTGGGAAAGGATACAGGTTGGATATGATCTTCTACAACAATGATTTGCTCTAGTTCTCCACAATCTTCAATGTACAACTCTTTCAATTGTAATATATTTCGAAACAGATGTTTTAATTTGTCACACCTCTTGACAATAACTCTTGAGAGATTAGGAAAGGATACAGGTTGGATATGATCTTCTACAACAATGATTTGCTCCAATTCTCCACAATCCTCAATAGACAACTCATTCAATTGCAACAAATTTTGAGCAAGAATAGATGAGAATATATGCCTCAACTTATGACACTTACTAACATTTAGAGTAGTAAGGTTTTGTAGGTTTAAAATATGTGTGGGACCTTTAACTAAAGCTTCTAGTCTTGTTAGAGATTCCAATGCCACTTCCTTCAAATTTGGAAATAATAATTCATCTTGTTGTCCATCAAGACCTTCCAATTGAATTACCACTTCTACAGCACAATCCTTAATTCTTAATTTTTCTAAATTTTTGAAGCCATATCTTAAGCAATTGAGCATTAATCCATCCAACAATTCATGATGGCAATCTTCGATATCTAAAATTCGTAATTTCTGAGAAAACAAATCACACATCTCATTAGCCAAATCTATAATATTGTAATATTTATATGTGGCTGCATGTCTCAATGAAAAAATAAAACTAAAAATAAAAATCACAAAATTTATAGAAATTTGTGAGAGTTAGATCATTTATTGCATGACATTATGTTCATGTAAAAAATAATAATAATCTTAACGCATGCCTAACACACATGTTAAGTTCTAAAAAGTAATGTATTTCCATTATAAAATTATGAGATTATCTTAAAATTTGTGTTATAGTAATTATTTCACTGAATTTAATGATTTTGTAAGAAAAATATAATTTTTAAGATGTTTTAACGTTTTTTATAATTTAAATATATAAATTCTAAGGGCTTAATACGTACACTTAGGGTATACATTAAAGTTACCTTAAAAAAATAAAGATCTATACCTGAAGATATTTTAATTTAATTGATATATTAATATAAATACTAAAATATCCTTTACTGATAATCTATCTACCTATATATCTATATAATTATGAAGCATGAGCCTGTATAGTTGACATGTAGGATGACAAATATAATTTTTTAGGCTTTAGATTTTTGACAAGTAGGCTTTACTTGAAGATAATTTCAATAACTTTTAATATTTAGCTCATTAATTAAATCTCTTTTAATTGGTTATTTAAGGATTTGAAGGTTTTTTAAGTTTAGGAAGTGAAAAGTGAAGAGGTTGAAGGTTTTAATGTGAGTTAAAGATTGATGATGAATGGAAGGTTAATGTATAAAGTCATGTAATCTTTATGTGATTATGACACATATTTATTTTGGGTAGCTTATTTTCTCTTATAAATAGAACCATTCTTGTGATTCTTAAACAACAACAACATTCACAATTATTTTACATATTCATTCACTTTTATTTTAAAGATTTTTGGACAAAGAAGAATGTTCTTTTGGTGGAGTTTTAACTTTAACTATTTGTGCAGAGTTTATTTGAACTATACGATAAATAGTTGGGCTGTTGTATCCTGGAGGAGACAAGTTATTGAGAAAAACTACTGTACCGGGTTCTAGGCTCTACCAACCGTAGAGAGCTTGAATCTCCTTAAAGAGAGTAAGATATTCGTGTCTCAGTCCATCTGCTTTCGTCATTTTCTTATTTATTTCATAACTATTTTTTATTTAATTGAAAAAAATAATATTAAATAAACATAACCGCGTAACGCGCAGGCTTTGCATCTAGTTACTTATTAAAGTTAAACATTTATAGCAAAATGACTCCATCTCATTTAAGTAAAGTAAATCTATATATGGCTTTTCTCAATTAAAAAAAAAAAAAAAACAAATTGTAGAGACTTGTGAGCGATATTATTATTTAATTGCATAAAAANTGGCTTTTATAAATTAAAAAAAAAAAAAAAACAAATTGTAGAGACTTGTGAGCGATATTATTATTTAATTGCATAAAAAAAAAAGCAGCAAAAATAAAACATGAAAACCACTCTCGAAGGACCTAAAAAAAACTTAGTTGTAATTTGAATTCAGTTTTATTTTACGCATAGGCAGCATATCCTATAATTTATAACCATCACATGACTGAAGGAACTTTGAATTTTTATTTACTTATTGATTGCAAAGATTAAAACCAAAGCAATCTGTATTACACAAAATGAAGAAAAGCTAAGTTTAAGAATTCTCCAAAGGTTAATGCATCCCATTATTTTGGGTTCAATTGAAATAGATGGACGGCAAAAATTAACCTCCAAATCTTCAAATCAAGTAATATATTTACTGGATTTCCATGACTCAATATGTGTGTATATATATATATATATACATATACATATACATATACATATAAACACACATTAGAAAAAAGATTAAATATTACAATGCGATTTTTATTATTTTTCACATATAGTAATTAATGTTGTAAGAGATTAATGTCTAAGTAAAGGAAAATAAAGATTTGAAACTATTTCATTTAAACATTGATAAAAGAACAAAATTATTTTGCATATCCAACTTTGTGACGAAAAAGAAAAAGAAAAAAAGGAAATGAAACGTATCACTAAAATTTCTCATTTTAGATTTTTTTTTTTTAATTTATGTGACAATGAGACTTGTAGCGACCAAATCCATTTTTTTTTTAATTTTATCACCTAAAATTTATTAATATTGAATATTGTTTTAGCATATCTAACAAATATTGATTTAAATATCTTATGATATTAATAAACACAATATTCAAATAAAAAAATGTATATTTTCATAATTATACGTACCAAAAAAATAAAAATTAATTTACATACATAAAAATTATAAAAAGAAAATTTAAAGAAATATCCAAACAAGTTTTTACGATTGATTATTTTCATATCATAGTAAACAATTATATTTAAAAAGCCCTAAATATTTAACCAAAAAAAAAAGGTAAATGTAACGCTAATGTGAACTTGAATTTTCTTGAGGAAAGGAATAAAATGCATACCTCTTTCGTGCGTTGCCCGACTTCAGACGTGAAAAAAGTAGTGAAATTGGAGCAATTAGATATTTTGAGCTCTTCCAAAACTGAACAAAATAGACGATAATTTTCTGGTAAGAAGCTGGTGAAGCTATCTAGTCCCTCTAGTTTTAATCCTCTTAACTTAGGGAGCAGGATGTCTTTTCCATGCTCTTCAGCCACATTACCTTCTCTTCCATGATCCACGTAAAAGACTTGCTTTAACTTAGGAGCATCTTCTATGAAAAGTTGTTCAAGATGGACAAGACCTCCTCCAACAGAGATTGGAAAAACATGTTCCAAACTCTCACATGAATCTATGAGAAGATATGTAAGACTTTTGAGATCTATATGATGGGTGGGCCCCTTCCATATAGACCGTAGTTGTGGTAACTTTTTTAATTTCAACTTTGCTAAACTTGGGTGTAGCACAAGATTTTCTTTTCCAGCACGAGATAGCCCTTCGAATTGAAATACATATTGCAGCGTATCACAAGTTGAGATCTTCATTTCCTTCAACTCTTTTAAGCCTCCTTGATGTACGTTTGGGACGATATTTTGACAACCTATCATATTTTCCAAATAAAGATATTCTGAAGTCTCATGCAACGACTTAAATGCAGTCAATGACGTTGCTTCAATATCCGAGATTTTCAAAGCTCTTTCATAGGATTTATTATAGGAAGTGTTCATAGCAATAGCATACTTTAGCAGTTTTGGGAAAGCAAAGTCTTTTGGAATGTATTTAGCATCTATGCGCAAATGCAATCTGACCAAGTGGGATAAGGAATTCAGCTCGAAGAGACTAGCATTGCTCCCCTCTGCACTTGTCTCTTCAACCTCCCATTTTGTAAAGCTACGAATAATATCCAATTCTTCTAGTTGAGAACATCTTTCTATCGCATTGGAAGGAATTCTTGTCAGTTCACGACAATCAACCAAATCCAATTTTCTTAATTTACAAAGTTCACTTAGTTCTCTTGGGAATTCATCAAAACGGGAACCTTGGAAGCTAAGAATCTCAAGTTTGTTCAACTTTACGAGGTAAGAGAAGTCTATCAAATCACAATTGATTAGCTCTAGAGTCTTGAGATTAGTCAAGTGTTGAAGTGATTTCAATGACAAGGTCCAATGCTGCAGATTTAGAACTTTTAGTCCTTTCACCGCTTCAAAAAATTGGTCCAGAACTTTCGCTTTCCTGTTTCCACCTTCAACTAGCAGAATCTCAAGCGTCGGACAATACAAACCATTTGGGAGCACTTTTATACAGTTACCGATCAAAGATATTGCTGTACAATGTTCCAGGTCTTCCTCATTTGGCCATTTGGTCAATCGCATGCCGGCCTTAGCCATGATTACACTTTTCCCCTGGGATGCTATCCACAGGGCAACATCACGAAGCATGTCATGCATTTTCACATGTTCTTCATCACCAGCATCTAACAACAAGAAAGAAGCTTTGAGGTTATTAACCATTCCATACAATGCAATCCTAGCATCTTCAATTGATTCTGCATCCGGAAATAAACCCAGCCCCATTCCATATCTAACCAATTTCTCCAGAGGAATTTGACAATCTTCAGGAAATAGGGAACATAGTAAGAAACAAAACTTGACTTTCTCCCCTTCCAAATAATCATAACTGACTTTAAGAGTAGCATAAACATCCTTATCAACATCAACAACATCGCATATCTCTGTCAGTTTAGACTTTTTAAGCTTTTGAATAACTATTTTCCATTCATTATCACCTTTTCCTTTTAAAGCCCTTCCAATAGTTACAATCGCCAATGGCAAACCCTTACATTCATTAGCAACCTCAAGTGCCAAAGCATTCAAGTCGTGGGATTCATTATCTAGACCTGCTTGTCGTTTAAGTAGAGACAATCCTTCATCTTCGTTTAGTAGATTTAGTGGAATTCGTGGCTCACACTCGAAAGCAGAACATACATGCAGTTTGCGAGTAGTCAGAAGAATTTTACAACTCTTGCTATCTTCGCCACATGGAAATCCTATGTTAGATTTCAAGTCAAACGTTTCCCAAACATCATCCAAGATTAAAAGGATCTTGTTCTTGGTCTTCGTAGAGGTCTCTGTAAATCTCAAATATAGTCGCCTTGCTCTTCCTTCTTCAGTTTCCTCCTCTAGTCTCAATCCCAAAGAGTCTGCAAGAACACCTTGAATACTTCGGAAATTTGGAAATTTGGATACGAGAACCATCACAACCTCATCAAAGATATTCTCTTCTTTAACTCTATTACCTACTGCTTTCGCCAAAGTTGTTTTACCTGCGCCACCCATTCCATACAAGCCAACCAGACTGGTCTGATCATTTTTAAGTGCCTCAATAATTTGATCAAATGCGAATTTTGAGGACCGAAAAGGCTCAAAATCTTTAGGCGCTAAAAATTCGATGCCTGGTAGTGTGGCAATATGGGCCACACTATTGAATTTGCCGCTATCTCGTAGGTTGGACATGATGCTTGTCTTCTCTGCTGCTTTTCTACCCAACCAATATCGACGACAACAATTAGGACACCACCCATTAAGAGAAGTCTTATTTAAATCTATTTCTTCTTTCAAAATCTGAACATCTGCAAGAACATCCCTTACATTTGTTAGCCACTCGCTTACATCTTCTTTTGTTTTTCCAGTATTTCTTTCAGCTATTTGAACATCTTTCTCCAAGTTTTCTTTTGCCAATTTCAAATTAGTTTCTTCTCGCTTAAGATCTTCAACAGTGTTGTTGAAACAAAATAAATAACGAACTTGATTTTTAGTCGGCTTCCCCAAGTATTCTCCTACCTTAGATGCAATAGCTACTAAAATTTCCATCCTTTTTCTGTTATATAAGTAAGTAATATCAGTGCATGACAGGTGAACAAGGACTGAGCAAAAGTGAAAGAGCAAAGTACCTAGCAACGGCAGTATATACAGAATAATGGATGATTGATTTAAGATCAAAATTTACTAATTAGTGGTTTAATGGTGTGAATTATATTTGTTGATGTTGATTAAAATCAATTAACACTAACTTTTTGTTGATAACTTAATTATGTTTTAAATATCATATTTTAGGCTTAATTTATTAAAATTTATATTTTGTTTGATGTATCATCAAATATGGTACAAAATGATGCAATCAAGGGGGTGAAGAGCGAAATAGAAGAAATTATGGTGGCATTATATATTGATAAATATGAGAGACTTAATTAATATTTGCCAATTAATTCATCACTACTTGATAAACAATTTCTCTCTCTTCCACAATTTCTCTCCCTCTGAGTAGCCTCACTAGCCATTTTCTTCCTTCATTTTTATGAGCTCTCAAATTACTCTTTAATTTTTCCTTTCTTTTCTTGTTTTGCTTTTTTTATATTTCTTTTCCTTGTTATTTTGATTTCTTGCATTTGAATTAGATTTACTTGCTTTCATTAATTTGTTTTAAGTATTGTGAACGAATTTGTATTTTAAATACAATGGGAATGACTTTTTTGAACCCATAATCTTCACTTTAGCTTATTCTTGTTATTTAAATTCATTTTGTTTCATTTACATGTTTTATAATTCATTAATTAGTTTAATTTCATTGTTTTGTATTGGGATTTCGAATTTTAGGGTTGGATATATAACTAGGGCTTTTGTAAAATCAACCGATAAACTTTTGATCCTACTTTTTTGAATTATATTTATCATGTATAAGTTTTATTTTTTGTTTAATTTGATTAATTATTTATTTAATTTGATTAATTATTTAATTATGTTACGATAATTCTAAAATATAGGTTATGGGTATGAGCAAAAGCATAGGTTAGTGTTGATTTTATGATTATTTTGTGGAATTAATAATGAATTTTGCTTGTTCATATATTATATTACATGATAGCACCTTAGAATATTTGTTACTCTCTCTTTATCAGATGTAGACATTTAGACATATAGAATACTTAATTTGAACTAGTTTTCATAGGTTGATATTGTTTGGTTTGAAATGAAAATGAGTAAGGTATATGTGGTTGGAACTTGAATTTAGCATCAACGTTAGATTTCCATATTATTAACCTTTTGTATGAGTTAATAATTGTGTAATTTTGGTCGAATTTAATTAAGCAACATCAATTTATGTGATGGTGAAACCTGTAGCCTAGGTGTGTGTTCACTTAATTGTCCCTTAGAATTCAAATTTTTATTTTTATTGTTTTCTTTGCATTATTTTATTGTTAAGTGTTTTTAATTCATTTCTTTGCTTTATTTTATTTTTTGGGTTTAGTTTTAGTTATTTAGTTTAAGTTATCAAATTTAATTTAAATACCAAACATCATTTACTTTCAATGTTTTCGCATATTCTTTTTGACCGCTTATAAATTAAACTAATTAATTCTTTTAAACATAGTTAACCAAATTAGCATAGCATAATTAGGAGTAAAGTGACTATTAACTACCTAATATTCATCCAAGTGGAGATTGAACTTAAGACTCTTCCATGTATTATAACTTGATAGCTTTTATACTTAGGAGCTATAATTAAACAAGATTCAAGTCGAGTTAAGTTTTTGACATCGTTGTGAGGGAATGAATGGCGTATGCTTGAACAATATTGGTTGGAGTAAAAAGGTGTTAGTGTTATCAACGTCTTCACAACGTTAGTAACTTCTAAACTTTGCTTTGCTAATTCTAACTTTAGTTTTAATTACTTTTAGTTGATTTTTAGTTATGCTTTGCTTTGTTTGGTTGTATTCTTAATTGTTGATGTTTGCTGAAGCTCTTTTGTTTGAAGTATCTTGCATAGTGATTCTATCTTCGTAAAGTTTTGTGTTACTTTAATAGTTTGAAATTTTTTAATTGTAGATAACATCTCTGTTTTCGGTTGTTTGTTGCTAATTTGCCTATTAGTTGATTTTAGGTTGATTTTGTTATTTAGTTTTTATTAAATCACCTTTCCCTTAGTTTATTTTGTTGCTTGTTTTTGTTGCTTTATAGGTTGTTTATGTTAGAATATTATGTCGTAGAGCATCAGTAATATACAAATATTGTAGTTGTATATTTATTGATTTATTTAATAAAAAGATATTACTCTTTTATCATCATTAATAATTGAATTACTTATTATTTATATGTATGATAAAAGTGCTTATGATTAATATTGGATTTACATAGATGTGAGATGGTATTAATCCATATAAGATTTAATCATTAAATTATTCCTAGTCGAAGTATTAGGAATGGACGTAATATTAAGATGGGACATATCACTCTAGGTAAAATGAGATGACGTCACACAAGATACGACGACAATTGCTCTAAGGGTTGCAACCATTAGGATAATATGACTAGGTCATGATTTCCCCGATAAAAGAGAATTATTGGTTTGCAATTAGAAATGTATATCGTTATTGGGGTAGATACATAATCAGCCCTAGGCCTCATTCATGACATCCGACTAAGATTTAATTACATTGGACTACGCTTGATAAAAGTTAATATATCTTACAGATATTTTCGGAGAATTAGATAGACACAATGCTTTACAAGAATCCAACCATATTTTGTGAATCAGTAAAACGTGGTACGCTTCACACGCATAGATGGATGATTCGGTAAACTTGATTTACTGTCAACTTATCTGAAAACCAAATGGATCCATTACCAAAGACTCACCGATGAAGAATTGATAAGAGGGATGAGGATAAAATTAATCTAGAATTAATTTATAAATTTTGAGAGAGATGAGACTAATTTAGAATTAGTCATGCTAATTACTTTTGTCAAGAAAATTAGATTTTTCTACAAATTGATTATGGCTAATTTTAAACATATTGGATATGTTAAATAATTTATTAAAATGTACATTATACTTGTATGTCCAATTGGGCTTAATAGGCCAAATTATTTAATTTTGAAAATTAAATGAATTTGGACCAAATTTATGTTTTGAACATAATTGAAATAAATTGGATTTATAATTAATCAAGCCCAAGCCCAAAGCCTATTAATCTTTGATGAATTACTTATTGGAGAGTTGTATAAACTTTGATGGCCTTTTTAAAAGACATGTTAATCATTAATGGCTTTTTAAAAATTTGTCATATCCTCTATGTATAGAAGCCATGTGTAATGGCTTATTTAAGAAGCTAAGCAGTATTTCATCTCCTTCTCTCTCTCTCACATTGCCAAATTCACTCTCCTCTCTCTCTCTCTATATAAGATTTTGTTGCAAAATCTACCAAAAAGCTAACACTTTTTCAATTAATTCAAAGGTGAAGAGGTGATTCTAACCAATAGAAGCACTTGATTTCTTGTTTTTATGTAGATTTGAATATTGATTTCATCAAACTTAGAGCAAAGAAATACCCTTTTTCAAACTTGGAGTTTTTGTGAGTTTTTGTGAGTTTTCTTTCCACCAAACCTACTCTTATACATCCTAGATATTGATCATAGGCATGAAATTAATTGTTTATTGCATCTAATTACTTAATTTAGTTTATTTTAGCATTATATTCTTGCTTAGTTAGTTAGTTTAGCTTTATTTATAGTCTTTAGGTTGAATTCCATGTCAAGTTGGGTTAAAGAAGAATTTGGAAGACTAAATAGAAATTTTGAGATAACACAATTTGATCCCATATTCTTTGATCTAAGATATGATCTAGAAACAATTCCTTTTAGCTCTTCATCATCCTCATTTGAATCTCAAGACAATATTGTTGGGCATGAACAACCAACTAGTGAAGTGGGTAATCTAAACAGAACACTTAGAGAATATCTTCAACCTGTTAGGACTAGCACTCCCTCATGTATAATTCTATCAGTCAATGCCAACATTTTCAATATCAAGCCTAGAACGATACCTCTAATCCCTCATTTCTATAGTATGGACTCCGAGAACTTGTATCGTCACATAAAGGAATTCGAGGAGGTTTGTTCAACTTTCCATGATCGAACCTGTCCCGAAGAAATCATTAGGCTAAAACTTTTCCCATTCTCACTTAAAGTAAAGCCAATACATAGTTAAACTCATTAAGGCCTAGATTGATAGGAACATGGCAAGAGATACCAATGAAATTTTTGAAAAAAAAAAAAAAATTCTCAATGCATCGAACTAATGCCCTTAAGAGACAAATCATAAACTTTCTATGAGGCATTGCAGCTTAAGATTAGAGAGTTTGTTGAAATTATGTGTAATGAGGAATTCATTGTTGGAGTATGTGCCCTACAGACAATCACAATGTACATTTGATGTTTATTAATAAAAGAAAATTACTTTTTTATCATTATTTATAATTTGATTACTTGTTTATATCTATGATAAAAGTCTTTATGATTAAGATTGAATTAATATAGATATAAGGCAGTATTAATCTATCTAATATTTACTTATTTAATTATCCATTATTGACGTATTACCAAAGCAGGATATCAGTAATACGGAATAGACTAGTGTAGCACTTTTACGGGTTATATGGATGTAAAATAGTATGTTTCTCACACATTTAAATATTAGATATTTAAGCAAGTGTGATTGGAGAGTATTGTTAGCTGTTTTGAGACAAGAACAAATTCATTGGATTATGCCTAGTATTAAATCTCATTGGTAGTTTACTTAAGTGTCTACAAGAGGTCCATTTAGAGAATGTGTAAGTCATCCTCTGACCTGAAACTTTCATGGCCATCTCATTTGGAGATCAGTGTACTTTGACACTTGGCATCTAGAATCCTTAGGGGTTTCACATACACTTGTAACTGGGTGCATTGTAAACCATTTAAGAGTGGGTGTAATATCAAGACGAGATATATCACTCTGAGTAAAAAGAGATGATGTCACACAGGATTCAACGACGATTACTTAAGCTCACTTGGCATGAGGGAATGTTTAGATTAGCTCTAAGTCATTGGCCAGTTAAGAGAATCAATTGTAATAGAATCTTAAATATACGTCGTTATTAAGGTAGACACATTCCAATCCTAGGCCCTCATACGTGACATCGAACATAGAATTTTGTTATATGAAACTACGCCTAAAACAGGTAAAAAAGGTTTATGAATCCATTCAAAGAATTCGATAGACAAGATACTTTGCTAGAAGCCAATCATTGTCTTATAAATTGGCAACGACATGGTGCATTTCATGCGCGTATTTGGATAGTCCAAAAAATTTGATTTACTGCCAAAATATCCAGAAGTCTAATGGGTCCAACACCGATGACATCTTGATGAAGAAATGATATCGGAGAGAATATAGAGCTAAGAATTTGACATTTTAGAATTGTCAAACTCGAGAGAGCAAAAATGATTAATTTGGAATTGATCAAACTAGTTTAGGCTTGAATTTTGGAAATTAGATTTTCATGGAATAAATGGACATTTAAATATATTAGATTTATTTAAACACATGTTAGATACGGATTTAAATAAATTGGACTTAGAAGCCAAAATAGACTAATTTAGCTAATTAGATTTCTATACACTAATGAGCTTTATGGAATAGTAGACCCAAGCCCAATTAGTCTGTTTGGACTTATCTTCGATGGTCAAAAAGTTCAAGGTATTATGTGAGAATTTACATGAGATTTATGTAAATTTTGATAAGGAATATTCTTGGAATAATTTCAAGTATAGAAGGCTAAGGTTTTAGCTTATTTCATAAGCTTTTCATCTGGCATTTTTGGAAAAGTTTTGAAGCTCTCTCTTCCTCTCTAATTTGTGAAAATTCCTCTCTCCCTCTCACTTGAATTTTGATAAAAAATTCAAGAGATTTCTAGCAAAATCAATGCATTTTAAGAGGGATTATGTGTTCTTATCATTGGTTTATGAATTTTCAAGGTGGAAATTAGCAAAGATTCAAGGCCTAATTAAAGTTGTTCAACACCAATTCATATAGCTTGGTGTTATCTGAGTATTCTACACTTTAATCATGCTTTCTTAGTCTTAATTGCATGATCCTAGGTGAATCCTAACATTCTTTAGTAACAAACTTGAGGAAACATTTGAATATTTTGGACAAATAGTTAAAAATGCTTAATCATAGGATACATCTGATGGTAGTGATAAGAGTGACAATTCAAGGACCATCTCAGGTGTTGGTTGATATAATTTAAAGGAAGTAAATAATTTGAATGCTAGGTCAATTAAGTTCAAACTGCACCTAGGATATTTGAGAGTTATAATATAGGGCATTCGACCAATGACTGCCTAACCATCCCAACATTCAAGGAAATACTATTAGATCAATCCAATGAAGTCAACATGGTTTCTGAGAATTTTAATGGCCCATCTTCAAACATCTACAACTCGGGATAGAGGAACCCCTTAATTTTAGCTGGAGGAATGATCAAGGATTAGTACCTGCACCAAATCCAGTTGGACCATCACATTTTGGCCAATATCAATAAAGTAATTAGGAATTATCCCATTTTCCTAATCAAGGACCTCCTCCACCTAGAAAGAACCTTGAAGAGACTGTTCAGTAGTTGACCAACACAGTTCAACAATTTATTCAAAATCAAGCTACCACAAACAGTATACTCAAGCCTTTAATGACATCAAATTTTTCATCACTAGGTTAACTTCTACAATAAGTGTTCATGAAAAAGGCAAATTTCCTGCATAACCTCAACCAAGCCCTCAAGGTCAAAATAACTCATCCCAATCTGGAAGTGAGTATAAAAATACGAAGGAAGTGCAAACCATCACTACTTTGAGAAGTGGAAAGGTGATTGGGACACCTGACCTAGTAGTTGATGAGAAAAAGAGTGATAGTTCTGAACGCTCAACAAGTAAGACTACTTTACATGATGATGGAGAGAGTAAAAAGTTGTCTTATGTCCCACCTTTCCCTTTTCCTCAAAGACTAACCTCTTTGCAAAAGGATAAGCATCAAGCTAAAATCCTTAAAATTCTCAATCAAAGATTAATATACCTCTTTTGAAGGTTATAAAACAAATCTCTGCTTATGCAAAATTTCTAAAGGATTTATGCACTGTAAAGGGAAAGCTCAATGTGCAAAAAAATGTATTTTTGACTAAGCAATTAAGTACGATCATTTAGACCAACCCAGATTTTTGAAACAATGATATGAGGGTGTAAGTGAAAGATTTTTAAAATTTAAAATCTTAATATTATGTATTTTTTACGTATATAGGATGACACAGACATGATGACGTTATGCATATATGTATTTGAAAGTTCTCAAGAGTTTTCGAGATTTTAGACTAAAATATAATTTTATATAGGCACGATGATTTTTTATCTTTAGTACCTGATGTTTGAATTTTGATAGTCATGTGAGTGAAAAATAGATGTATTTGAGTTGGTATCGAGATGTTAGGATGTCAAAATGAGATTCACAAAATTTAAAAGGTTTCAAAATTTATAGATAGATCTCCGAATTCCAAGGTCTATATAAACAGTATAATGGTCTTGGACATTAAAAAACCTGCACAAATACCCCTGTTTGTAGGAAAAATCGCATCGCCATCATCCTCGGTGACCGTTCGTATTCCTGACGAGTTGGACAAAGAGAAGGGTGGTGATGGAACCTTCTCAGTGTGCTGGTTCCAAAGGTGGCCTCCGTTTCCCTGTCTGGCACCAAGAATCATTCGAATCATTGCCAAAAATATCTACCTATGTCAACACCGATCTTCGTCCTCTGTCATCAACAACCGTTACCATCGGTTGGTATCTCTTCCTCTCAGTCAGAGGAGTCCGACGGTTATCTCTAATCGATCGTCTGAGGCATGGATCATCAAAAAACATCATTAGAGTGTTCAACTTCCCCATCATTGATCTACCATCTTCGGTCGTCGCCTACTGTCGTTGTTAGTTGGGATAGATTCCCCTCAACTAAATGAATCCTGTGGTGCCCTCCATTTCTCATTGCCGATCACCGATTGTCTTTCCAATGAGTGAACCATGAATCACGACTGTCAGAAAAAATATCAGGCAGCCCCTATAGCTTTAGGTCTTGGCACCTGTACCCCTCTTATTCCACCCTTTGTAGCTTTAGATCTTGGCAAATACACCCTTACCATGTGTTTTGACATCAGGACCCCCAAAGGTTTTCAGGTGTGTAGTCCCACCACTTGAGGACTCATCCGAAAAANAAGAATTCAAGACATGGATGAGGAAAAGAGAGAAAAAAGTATGAGAGCTATAGTTTAGATATCGAGGTAGGGGCTTCTGACTATATTTTCCTATTCAGTTTTGACATGCATGTGATTTAAATTAATATTGTGGCTTAGGAAATAGAAAGTGTGTGATTGATGATTATGATGTTAGACATGTTAATGGATTAGGTCGTTATAAAGGTGTATACGATTTTACGAAAATGAGTGACTAGCCAAGATGTGAGGCCCGTATGGATTATGGGTACGTAGTATACGAATAGTGAATGGAATGTTAAGTTGATATGTGTGTATGAGTTATGGATAGGGGTGCCCGTGATTGGGTAAGATGTAAAGGGTGTGATACGTATGTGATGAGACGAATGAGACACGATGGATGGGTATACATGTGGGATGAGATGGATAGGATACGGGCAATAAGATGCTCGTGTGTTACATGATGGTTAAGACATGGGAGGTGTCTGAGAATGTGTCCGTGAGTAATGGAACGTACGAGACACAGACTGTACATGGATGTACATGTACGATGTGATGGGTGAGATACGAATTTTATATGAGTATGACAGTGCGTGATGGGATAGTATGATACAGGCCGAGCGTATATGGTCACTCTCATTAGGATTGATAAATACGAAAGATACGTGAGTACACATGTGTGATAGGATGGATGAGACATAAGTGAGATATGTGTGTTAGTTGCTATATGGGCTAGCAGTAAGTTGAGGAACGAGTGTACGTCAGATATGCATGTTGAACCTTAAATCCAAGGGAAACATAGACAACATGAGATATGTTTGTAATTAGGTTATGGAAATAGGAACGGTTTACATGAATATGACGAGTAAAACGTGTGTGATTGACATCTGTATTGATTGTATGGATAGACCCTAAATTGGCCTAGCCGATATACAGGAATTCAAAGGGACTTGCTAGTGATGTGTGGACTGACTAACTGATACACAGTAGTCAAGTGATGTACCGGAGTGATCTATGAGTCTGTTGTGATACGAGATAGATCTGTTGAGTCCGTTTGATACGAAAGAGATCTATGAGCCCGCTGTGACACAGGATAGATTTGTAGATTTCGTTTTGATACAGGATAGATCGGTTTTAATGTTAGACCTTAGATGGGCCTAAGTTGATCCTAGATCTAAACGAAAATCCATGTGATACGGTTCAAGGTGTTAGGCCTTACGTGGACCTGCGACGATCATGGGATCCAAGGGGAAACAATATGTTATGCTTAGAGTTGTTATGCCTTGGGTGGGCCTGTGGCGATCGTGGGATCCAAAGAAAAACACATATGTTATGCTTTAAGGTGTTAGGTCTTGGGTGGGCCCGTAATGATCCTGGGATCCAAGGGGAAACACATATAGTATGCTTTAAGGTGTTAGGACTTGGGTGGGTCCACAGCAATCATGGGATCCAAGGGGAACATATATGTTATGTTTTGAGGTGTTAGGCCTTAGGTGAGCCTGTAGTGATTGTAGGATCCACGAGTAAACACAAATGATATGATTTTAGTGTTAGAATTTAGGAGGGCCTGAGATGAACCAGAATCTAAGGAACATACCAAGTTGACTAGTAGGTAGTATGTGTTGAGATACGAAAGGATTCTTAGATGAGCCTGTTAAGACACAGAATCTAAGGACAATCTTGGATGGATGGTTCGATTGCATATACTTAAGATGTGCGGATGAGTCACATGTGTTGCAAGTTGTGGTTAATAGTGAGCAAATTTCTGGTAATGAAGTTCAAGTGTAGGTGAGTGAGAGAAAGGAGATTTGTATGTTGTATGTTTTAGCTGGTATATGCATTTTGTTAAAATGTTATAGAACTATATAGTGTTAGAATTTCCTATTAGGTTGCGTTACTCATCCCTTCCTCCATAGATACCCGAGGTCAGGAGTCTAGCGATGATGATTCGAAGCTCACGTAGAGGATCTCAGACAGTTTTCTAGGTATGTCTAGGTAGAGTGAGTCAAAATTTTATTTTACTGAAATTTTGTAAAATTATATGTTTTATATTTAAAATGTTTTGATTAAAATATTTTCTTGCTTTATTTCATTTTATTTTATTTATTTATTTATTCACCCCCGGGATTCCTGTATAAGGGGTTTCGAGGCATGACAACACCACCCAAAGGATCTAAGTTCACCTACCATAACTTGTGTGGTAGGGAATTCAAGAATTAGAAGGGTATTGTTATACTTAGGCTCGAGTGTGAATTTGTTGCCTTACAATATCTATGTCCAACTTGTGTTTGGTGAGTTAAAGCCCACTTCTATTACCTTTCAATTGGCAGATACCTAGGGGAGTAATGGAAGATGTATTGGTGCAAGTTGACAAATTCTATTACCCAGTAGACTTTGTTGTACTTGACATGCAATTGGTCTCCTAAAACACCTCTTAGGGCCAATCATTTTAGGACAACCTTTTCTTGCCATCTTGAAATTGATACAAGTCCTATAAAAAGATCAATGGAGGACAAGTCTTGTTGGGAGATAACAAGGCGTGTAGTGTAATTGGAGTTGGCACAGTAAGGATTAGAATGCGTGAAGACCTAGAGAGGGTTCTATCTAGTGTGTGACATATTCCAAAACCTATGAGGAATCTCATCTCATTAGGAATGCTTGACTCTAAGGGTTGCAAATATAAGGAAGAATATGGTACGTTAAAATTTACTAGGGGTTTCCTTAGGGATTTTGAAGGGTGAAAAAGAGCAGGGTTTGTATACCCTTCTAGGTAGTATAATGATTAGAGTAGAAGTGTCAATTTCAACGTCAAATCTTGATCAAGCATTGTTATGACAAAATAGGATTGGTCATGTGAGTAAGAGAGGACTCCAAGGACTAAAAAGGCAAGAACAGTTTTGTGGAGAGAAAATGGCATAATCAATGAAAATTCGAGGTCGAGCTGGAATTCACTATGAAGATTGATTAACTCAAGTTTGATTTAGGTGAAGATTTGTGATGAAAATCAATGTTTGGTTGGTATGCAAGTCAGAAGGTAGAGGCTGGGGCTTAAGGTCTTAACAGGCCATGGCTTGTATAAGGCAGAATGTAGAGGCCATAGCTCAGGAGCTTCACAAGCTGCGAATCATAGAATGCAGAAGCTACAGTCCACGGCTCAGCAAGGAGCTAGGCCATGGCTCACTAACTCTAGAGGAGTTTTCCTAGTTTGATTAAGTTACAAATTACGTGTCCAACCTTGAATAAAATTCAGCTAGTGTTTTTATAGGGTTTATAGGTTAACTAAAAGACTAAATTAAGGAGAAAACATAGAGAGAGTTAGAAGAAAATAATAAAAAGAGAGAAAGCATCGAAAGAGAAGAGATAATAAGGCTTGAGAGATCTCTGCAATTCTGTAATCTTTTGGATTGTTGCTTTGTAACTCATTTTTCTTCATAGTGGATTGTCACCGACAATTGGATGTATGATCATCAGGATCTAAACTAGCATATTTATTTATATTCTTTTTTTTGTTTGTATTATTTTTTGGTCGAGTCTATGTGTGTACCTGTTTAGTTTTAGGTGTATTTGTTTGGGAAGGTTCGTTTCACAACATAAAGCACTCGTATTGTAATTTTTTTTCCCATTTTTTTAAGGGAAAATATACTTAAATTAAAAAACTAATGTAATTGAAAGTTGATATTTGATTATCTAATTTTTGAGTAAGATGAAATATGAAAGGTTGATACACAAGAGTGTTGGTTGATTTATTTAATTTCTTACCCTTCACCCGAGTTCCCACTCAAATAAAAATTCCTAAAAATAAAAATTCTTGGTAAACTGTTTTATTACGGTACATAACCAAAGATATATATGAAGAATCTTTTCTTTTATGTTTATAAGTGATTTTCTTTTCATTGAAAAGAAAAATGTCCAAGAGAAGAAAGTTGAAGAAGTATTTATAACGTTATCTTATCTCTAGAGTATAGAATTAGTTTCAATACCTTCAATGATGATAACAAATCCCCAAACTATTCATAACTTCACTTCACTGTTCCTTGGGGAAATATGATATGAAATGAAACGCCACAGAACTTCACCAGGTTACAGCCGGTGACATCACCCAATTGGATCCTTTCCTGTCCTTGATCTTATATATATTCTGTGTTTTTCGTTTTTTTTTTTTTTTTTAATGATAAGAAAAACAACTTGAATGAGATAATTGCTAGAGTAAATGATTAATTACAGAATATGCAGATAAATATTAAAAGATACAAACATATATAATATACAAATTTATTCTCAAAACAACTTCGAAGCTTGTAACTTCAGATCTTCAAATGTTTTCAAAATTCCTGTCATGATTATATATATATATATATATATATATATATATATATATATATATATATATATATATCAAAA
>JANKKB010029751.1:256-29857 GCA_026225775.1 Bursera palmeri | reverse complement strand
CTGACAACGAACAGATATTCCTTCATTATTACTTGGTGGAGTAACTGGACTTGATTGCATTCTGGAAGGCAAGGAATGGGACTCATGCTCATGGGAGCTTTCTTGTAAATATGGATATTTTGGAAGATGACCAAAAGAATTAGTACATGATTCATTTGGCTGGTTAGCTGAGATATGATTCAAGTCTCCAGATGTGTAAGCAGCGTCAGCACTTCCTTGGCACTGTCCATTGGTCAGACTGTATGCAGCAACACCTCTCTCACAAAAAATGGCTCCACTGGGGGGTTTATTTATATCAATTGCCTTTTGTCCAGAAACTCTACTATCTTTTTCATCTGAACCGGATAAAAGACTCTCCCTTCCTTCAGTATTTCCAAGAACCAAATCTAGTGAACAAGTATGGGGACTTCTTTCCCTTTCAACCCTTAGATTTTGCACCACAGAGTTCCTGCTTTTGGCTTTCATGTTGTATAGATCATAACCATGAGCCAACGATAATTCTAATTTCCTACTTACTGAACAATTCCAGTAATTCTTTATTGAATTTTCAGTCCTGCAAATTTGAAATAATATGTAAAAACAAATTAAGTTATTTTAGCCAACCATATTAAATATTATGTCTATCAACATATATGCTAAACTCCCTCTGAATGCAATATAGGGATAGAGATACTTCGGTTTCTCATTTAATTGAACTGGGCAGACTCAATTCAGCTCATAAGTAACAGAAACACTAGGGCATGTTGATCCAGGTGCCTATCAAAACCCAAACAATAATTTTGCTGATCAGACCAATTGGAGAAACTCATTTACAATTTCATAGCTAAAGGAAGTTTAAAACACAAGTGTTTCAGGCAGACATAAAAGCAATTTTAATGTGTTTCTCATGTCAAGCAACAAAACAGGATGCATCACATTTTACGCACCAGTAATAATATTTGCTCCTTTTGTGTTTTTCCCCAGGTTTAAATGTAGAATAATTCTAGTAATACCTTCCAGGTAGAAACTTTGCTATCTCAGCCCATTTGTTCCCGTATGTTTTGTGACACTTAATTAGCATTAACTCCTCCTCTTTGGTCCATGTGGTTCTTTTTATTTCTGGATTTAAATGGTTATGCCATCTGAATAAGACACTGAACAATTAACTCAAGAACTTGAACTCCTTTTATTTTTTAAAAATAAAAAAGATCTACAGTTGAACACAGACATTTTATAGGTGAAAATACTATATGATAGAGCAAAAACAGTGACTTAATATGATAACCAACTAAAGCAATTATCAGAGGAAGAAAATAGTGCTATTCATCAACAAAATTGTACTAAACATAGTCAAGAACCTTTCTCGACACTGCTTGCCTATGCGGCCAGGCAAGTGTTTTGCTATCTCCGCCCACTTCTTATTCCCATGCTGGCCAACAAGTTCAGCGATACGGTCATCTTCCTGGGGATGCACACACAAAAAGAATCTGAGACAATCATGGATCCCAAACTCTATTTCAACAAACTTTTTTGAAAAATAAAAAATAACTAATTTGATCTAATATGCACCTCCTTGGTCCAGGGTCCTTTGACTAGATTAGGATTGAGAACCTTTTGCCAGCGATGCAGACACTGAACATCTGTTCTATCAGGAAGAAATTCCGCTGCAAAATCCAATGTGGATCAGAAAACACTTCACAATGGAAGAGAGAGATCATGCATGTGCTGATACATACCGATCTTTTTCCAATTTTTGCCACTGAACTCTTTGACAGCCATTGTTAAAATTTTATCCTGATAATAGAAAACCAAGGCATACAAGTGGATTGTTATCTGTAAATTTTAAATTCAAGGTTAAGAATTTCTCAAAATAAATTCCCACTTATCCCATAAGTGTGTAATAAGGAACCTACAAATTACAAAACCACATATAACACATGCATTCATGAACAATGTACTTCTTATCCCATATAGCTTACGCTAAATAATCAATGGTTGAACCAGATAATAAGCCACACAATTTATCTTCAGTCCTTTATATCTTTTTAAGCAATGCCACCAGATCTTAAATAAGAAGTTATAAAGAATAAAATAACCTCTAGGTACTTACCTCCTCCTCTGTCCACCCTCCCTTTGTTGATCTTCTGGTAGGACCTGTCATCCTCCTAATATACAAAAAAATAAAAATAAAGTAAAAATAAAAAAATTTCCATTATAACAAAACCTGTGCCACACAAGATATGAAAGACTCTAAAAAATTTCTATGTAGATTATACTCAAAAAACCAGGAGAATTCAAGGCTCTGTTTTCTTACCGGGATATCACGGCAAAACAAAATAAATAAATAAATACTAGTCATTTTAAACCTAATAAAATAGTTTGGCATCCAAAAGAGAGTTTTCATTGACCACTAGACCTTAATAATGTCATAATTCATCAGAAACCTCCTTAAAATTCTGAAAGTGATTCCCTTAAAGTTTCATAAAAATTTAATAAGCTTCTTTTCCAAATTGAAGGGTCTACATGTATTCATTCCCACAAAGAATCTTTACTACTATTATTATTATTATTGCTCTTACAAAAAAGAGTAATCATCAGTTTCTATAATTTTACTCAATTATCTGGCAGACAATGAGACCTCAACGTTCAGCTAGAGCTACAGTTTACTGAAAGAATCATAATCAACGATCTCAATTAACGTTGACTATAACAATAGATTAAGTAATAACACAAATACAAATAACATAAAGAAGATAAATTAACAAACCCTTCAAGGGAGGGCGGCTTTGCTTCAGTTTTCTCAAGAGTAACCAAATTACCCAAACTCTCGTCTTTTGTGGCATCAACATCACTTTCTTTAACTTCTTCCATAGTTTATCTTTCACAAGAGAATGCAATATAAATCTAACGTTAATGAAGCTTTAATAAGCGAAGCCAAACCCTAAGTCACATCTTTAAAGACTAAAGAACAAGAACACAACCCCCATAATTCAATTCCATTCCAACTCCAATAGCAATAATAATAACTTTAGCAACGGTCAAACAAGAGACACGGATCAAAAGCAGAAACAAAGATGAACCGTTTTAGTTGGGAAAAGAATTATATTATGTTACTTAAAGCGTTTGCTTGATTTGAAAAATAAAAAGTGTAACGGCCAAAAAGAATAAGGAGAAAACAAATGGATTTGATAAGGAAGTAAGAGAAGGAATTGAAAGAAGAGATAAGAATGGGTTTGGAGATTAGGCTTGATTTCCGAGAAAAGAGAAAATTTCGCGGGAAAGAGAGCGAGTAGTTGAGTTTGAGCAAAGCAGTAGATAGAGAGACAGTCCAAACAGCAATTTTGATTTGAAATTTGGGAATGTGCGGGGTAAATAAATAAATAAATAATTTTCGTCCAATGTTTGAAATAATAATATAAATATCTTCAGAGTATTGATAAAGTAATATAATTTATATCCAGATAAATTTAAATCAGAATATTTATTATTTTATTAAATTTAAATAAAATAAATAAGGATAAAAAGTTTTTTATTAAAGAGTTCTCTGAACTTGAAAGGTGTTTATGATCTTTTTCTAAATGTTAAGACGGTATTTTACTTTAATCAAACTTCGGGGGGTGTTTAATATTTAGCGAGAATGTGGTGTGGTGGATTATTTTTGTTTTCTTTTCTTTTAAGGTGCGTACGTTAGAAGACAAAGTGCGAGAGTTAAGCGTTGTGAGTGGGTCCGTTAGTTTCACCCCGCCAATCATTAATGAGATTTATTACATACGATATTTATCTTTTTTATTTTTTATTTTTATTGAATTTATTATAATTTTTTAATTATTTGATTATGTATTAAATAATCTTATTAAAAGTGTTTTAAATATTCAAATTTTTAATCACCAACTATTATGTAATTAGTTTAATAATTGGTTAAACCGGTATCCATTATATAAGATCCAGTTGAATCCCATATTACTAACATAAAATTTAAAAGTTGGATTTATAAATATTTATGCGTCTGATTATTAGTTTCATAATCAGAATATATATAAAAAAAAAGGTCTTCCATAGCTTATATATTATATATTTATAATATTTTTTAAAATATTAAGAGAGATATATCGTTCAAGAATCTAATTGATGAAATGAACAAAATCCAATTGAAGACGGAACGTAGGTCTCGAAAACAAACAAGGAAGGTATTAGATATTTATTGCAAATAGATTTTAATAAAAAAAGGAATAATTTCGAAATTATTTAATATATATTTTAAAAGCTTAAAAGAGGGACTTGAGTAATACCAATTTTTTTTAATTAAATGCCAAAAAGTCATGCCAGTGATGATTGACCCACCTACGAAACGCACGGTACGAGGGGCATGCGTAAATAAAAATAATAATACCAGATGGCAATTGCTAACAAACAGGTGAAGGACAATCAAACTGGGTGCGATTCTGACCTGAGCTGAAGCAACCAAGTCAAAGGTAAAAGGATGCCAAACGGAAAGCTTGAAGTTCTTCTTGTTGGATGCAAAGGTCTTGAAGACACCGACTTTCTGAGTAAGATCTCTCTCTCTCAACATATGCAGACACCCATTTGGTAGAGTGTATGGTTACTTAATTCATGTTCGTGATCTCCTTCTTAGGTGATCTGTACTATATGTATTTAATCATGGAAATTACCTTAGAAAAATTAAGGATTTTGATATATTGTCTGACTTAGCAGCTGACATAGATCCATACGTTACTGTTACTTGCCGGACCCAGGAGCAGAAAAGCAGTATTGCATCAGGTTCGTTAATTTCTTGCCACTCCCCATAAACTGGAAGATATGTATATTCATTTCATCTGACAGAAGTGCTTTGGTGTAGAGTTAAATTGGATTTATCAAGCAAGTAGTGTGATAGTGTGGCAGTTCTGTGCAGGTCAAGGATCTGAACCACAATGGAATGAGACTTTTGTTTTCACCGTTTCTGGGGATGTTTCGGAGCTAACTTTGAAGATAATGGATAAAGATACTTTTACAGAGGATGATTTTGTTGGAGAAGCAAAGTGAGATTTTTCTTCAGTTAATTTGTAGGTGTTCATAAACATATACAAAGTCTCATACATTACACTGGGTGTTTACCTGTACGTCATACTTTTGTTTTGTAGTCTTGATGGCTGCTTGGCTGGTATATATCAATAGATTACCTTATTCTAAGTTGAGCTTCTGAAACTGAATTTTGACTCCAGCCCTTTTGCTAATGAGTGATTGATTAGAGTAGATATTTTATTTTCTATTCAAATACATTACTCAGATAAAGTTTACCTGGCAGAATTCCTTTAGAGCCTTTGTTCATGGAAGGAAGCCTCCCTCCAACCCCATACAATGTAGTCAAGGAGCAAGAGTATCGTGGAGAGATTAGAGTTGGCCTCACTTTCACTCCTGAGGTACTTCTCTTTTGTTGCTAAGATTCATTGTTTCTTGTTTCTTTCTCAGCAATTTGGTTGCCCTCTTACTCTCAGGATGGACAATTCATTGATTACAACTCAGTCTGATCATTAGTATGTATACTTAGGTTGCATTGCAAAGAGAAAGGGCGGGGCTGAAAGAACATTTCAATAAGCATTTCATGCATTAAAATTTCAGCCATCTTTACATTATTGGTGTCCTGTGCTCAACACCTTGTTCCTTTCTGCAGAGAGACGGTGATGAAGAGTTCTGAGGTGAGGAGGAGAGTTCAATGTGGCTGGGAAGAATCTTCTTACAAAAAGTGGCCTTGTGTTTGCAATTTGAAGTACGTCGTCACCAGTTACCGAATGTCGAAATAATGCAGCTGAACCCATTACGGAAGTTTCAATTTCTTCTTGGCACTCTATTTCAAATGTTGGTTAATTGAGATCTTATATATTCAGATTGAGTCTGAAACTTTCAACCATCCTATTGGATTTGGATCGTATCTTGTGTTTCTTTTTCTCTTCAAAAATGAATTCCCATCGAGTTATGGGTGTGGCGGCGACTCGTTTACATATTGTAGCTTATCCCCAAATAAAAATTGAGATTAAAACTGATTGAATGACAACCGGGTATCATTGAACACTATCCGATGCCTAGTACGTGGTCATTGATTGAAACTGGAGGAAGATGCACCAATGCGTTCTAAACCTTTATGCTGGGTTATTAGGTTTGGCGAACCTTTCAAGGTTGATACAATCTGATAATTGCAGTGGGGACATGTTGTCATTGATCTAGCTTAACAAGTTTTAATTAGTATAATTCTTGATTTGAAAACATAACTTTTCGTTGGTGCAAATATGAACTTATTTATATCATGAGATTCAGATTTTAATCGAAATCAATTACGCCTACTTCCAACCCAAGTCAAATCACAAGCTGGAGGTATATCGCAAAAAATCTCCGTAAATTGGGAACATTCGTAAGATTGCTATTATGAAATGATCTTTCAAATCTAATTAATAGTGGAAAAAAAAATGATTTTCTAGATTTCTCTTTACAGAGAGGATATAAAAAACAGACAAGCAAAGAAGGGGAAGCAGGCAGAGTTGGAAAACGTGGGACGATCGGATAGAGGTTCTGAGTAGAAGCCATCAAGCCAGAAAGGATGCCGACGGGAAAGCTTGAAGTTCTTCTTGTTGGATGCAAAGGTCTTGAGAACACCGACTTTCTGGGTAATATCTCTTTCTGAACGTGTGTAGACACCGGGCAGTAGAGTGGGTGATGATTACTTTATTCATATTCATGATCTCTTTTGAATAATAGAAGATATTCTTCCATTTATTCTCAACCTTCTTGGGTGATCCGTGTATTACGTACATTTGAGTTGCGGCATTAATATTTCATAGTAAAATTGAGAATTTGATGTTTTGTTTTGACTAATCAGTTAACATGGATCCATATGTCATTATTACTTGCCGGAGCCAGGAGCAGAAAAGCAGTGTTGCATCAGGTTCGTTTCTTGCCACTTCCATCAAAATGGAAGATATTTTTCCTTTCATCTTAATTTTGTAAGAGAAGTGCTTTCGTGCAATGTTGGTTCAGATTTGTGAAGCAATTAGTGTAATACTGTGGCAGTTCTGTGCAGGTAAAGGATCTGAACCAGAATGGAACGAGACTTTTGTTTTTACCATTACTGGTGATATTTCGGAGCTCTCCTTGAAGATAATGGATAGCGATGCTGGTACAGAGGATGATTTTGTAGGAGAAGCAACGTGAGTTATTTTTTCCGTTAAATTCGTACTTCTTCACCATAAATCTACAAAGTCTCTCAAATCACACTGTACTTGGTATATATCAAGACCTCTTCTAACTTGAGCTGCTGAAACTGCATTTGGACTCTAGCCCTTTTGTTTGCTATTCAAATACATGACTCAGATAAAGTGTGCCTTGCAGAATTCCTCTAGAGCCTTTGTTCATGGAAGGAAGCCTCCCTCCAACCCCATACAATGTGGTCAAGGAGCAAGAGTATCAGGGAGAGATTAGACTTGGCCTCACTTTTACTCCGGAGGTAGTTTTCTTTTGCAGCTAAGATTCATTATTTCTTTCTTTTTTCAGCCATTCGATTACCTTTACTTCATCTCGACGTCCTGTGCTCAATGCCTTGCTCCTTGTTGTAGAGAGACGGTGATGAAGAATTCTGAGGTTAGGAGGAGAGTTCAAGGTAGCCGGGAAGAATCTTCTTACCAGAAATGGCCTTGTATTCGCAATTTGAAGTTCGTTTTTCAGCAATTATCGAGTGCCGAAATAAAGTACCCGTAGCCATTTTGGAAGTTTCAATTTCTTGTTGACATTGTGTGTTTCAGATGTTTTAGATAATTGAAATCAATTCTAGATTGAGTGCAGATCTGAAACTTTCAACAAGGGTAATGGTGCGTATCCTGTGTTTCTTTTTCTCTTCGAAATCAATTCCCTTCAAGTTATGGGAGTGGCCGCTATTTGTTTCCAAAATGTAGCTTAGACCCAGAAATCCCAAAATAATGGAGACTAAACTGATTGAATGACAAACGGGCACCATTGAACGCTATCTGACGCCTAGTACGTAGTCATTGAATGAGACTCGAGGAAGATGCACCGCATAAAAAAACAGAAATAATCTTCACCATTTATATCCGTTACACATTCTTGATCATTGATTTCATTGGGACAGATTACCAGTGGTAAACTTGTTCAGATTAATTGCCACGAACTCTTGCACGATGCTTAAGTGTATATGTTCTATGAAAAAGAAATAAACCTGTAAATATGAATAGGAAAACAGCACAAATTCCAGAGTATTTGAAATGGGGTAGGACGATACTTTCTTCGGGACCACATGCAAGCATCATACATTTGACTTCTTACAGGAACCACAATTAAGAATAGGCTAAACTTCATGGGGCTAGAACTGATTCCTGCCTAATCTCGAAAGCCTACGAGTATTATCAGAAAAGCTCACGAGGAAATGTGTTAACATTTCTCGTGCTTTGGTAAATAATATGCACACAAACAACGGAAAGACGGCACCACATTTAAAGCGTAAAACACCAATACGTACTTTAAAAAAGCTTCCTAGTCCTAGATAGATTATTATATAGTTTAAACATCCACAAACAAAGGTGAACTTCAAAGCACAAACAAAACATAACAAGTCTTTAACACAGAAAGCAAAAGTCATAGGTTAGCCATGATTCAATGGCTATTATTTCCATACTGGATGCCTACGATCTTTTTAGAAAAACCTCGGGTGGAGTTGCATGCCTGGGCGGGGGCGCTTCATCCTCCTGAAGCTTCTTGGCAGCACAGTAGCCCGGAGCCTAGGACGGGGGATTTCCACTACTGGAGCAGGAGGAGCTTGCTCACTGATAGTTTGCCTAGGTTCCTGCTCCAGCTCATGTGGTAAGGTGTCTGCTTCAGAAGCTGAAATTTTCTCAATTGGATCATTCCTGGGAGAATCCAACTCCTCAACATCAGTGCCTTTCTCCGAGTCCAAGCTTTTCTCAGTATCAGTGCCTTCCTCCGAGTCCAAGCTCTTCTCAGTATCAGTGCCTTGCTCCGAGTCCAAGCTATTTTCAACTGCAACAGAAAGAGTTCATATCAGAGACAAGGGAAAACCACCTAATAATACATCAGCCACATGAATCTAAACTAATATGCTATTGATTGAGCATGTAATTCATAAATATCTTCAAGGTTTATTGCAAAGCAGTCTTGATGATACATGTGGAATTATCTTGGTGTCATGTCAGATGAACACTTATCTACACTAGGAATTTGGGAGTTTAAGGGATGCGGGTAACCAAAGATATCCACTTCTATTTATTTATGGGGGGGTTGGGGGGGTCTTGGGAGGGGGGTGGTGGGGGAGGTGGTGGTGTGGTGTTCGTTGGGATTTCTGTCAAAGAGAAGTCAAAACTTTACTCTGATTGTGAGCAGATGCTGAGCTCTGTCCAGCCTTTTTCTTCTTCCTCCTGAAATCAAATTCCTAAGAAGAAAGAGGATAAATATACAAGAGAAAGAAGGAAGCAATATTAGTCATGCTATCATATTTCTTTTGTAATTTAAGAACAATTTAAGTAATAACTGCTTATTGGATAGAGATGCACATAACAAGAATAGTAATAGACAGGGAAAATTGCGAATAAAATGTGAGTTAAGAAATTTATTATATTTTAGTACGTGATTGGTTTAAAACCAGGAATCATACCATTCAAACCATCTCTTGGATTAACAAAATCACAATTTCAACTAGCAACATTCACGAAGGAGCCAGGTTTTTTTAAATATAAAATGGCATCTCATTAGGAAAAAAATGCAATGAGCATTTATTGAAATCAAGAGGCAAAATGTTTTGACACCACGGATATACAAACATATAAGATGGTTTACCCTACAGTGATTCCAAGAAAACATGCTTGTTGAAAAATAATCTTATCCTATTTGAACCATTTCTAACACCAGCAATGTTTGAAGCTCCAAACAGAAAAGGAGTAAAGGAAGAGATGTTTCTAGAGAGCTGCTAGTACCAAACAAAAAGATAAATTATATTTAGATTGACCACCATCTAATGGGAAAAGGAGAGAAACAATGAAAATTACAAGACGACAATAGATACAATGGAGAAAGCCCTGCTTGGCCTTAGGTGAGGCAAGCTTCAAAGGTAAAAGTTTTTAGAGCCATTACATAGCTTGGTCTAGTGTTAAAGAGCTATAAATGACCAAACCAACCTGGGAAAAGCAAAAGTGATAACAGAGAGCTTTCCACCTTCATCCCTAGTGAAAGGAAGGGGCAGAAAAATCTTGGCCCCAAAGGCTTTGAAAAGAATTCACATATGTATACCAATCCAGCACAAGATAGTGGCAGAGTGATAAGGACAGGTTAAAAAGATTAAAATTGTCAAGACAAGCTAAGCTTTAAAAGGCATGCAGAAGACAAATAATATGTATCAAATGTTAAGGATCTAGAAACAAAAATGGACAAGTATAGAAAATCATAGAGCTATATATATTACCTAGCTTCCAATGTTAAAACAGTTTTCCTTATACAACATAAAATTTCTAATAAAAGATATTAGACCATAAGAGGATCCAACTCACTGGCATGTAGACTGGGAGCCCAGCTTCTCTGGCATAGTTGACATAGCGCATCATATCTTCATAGGTATAAAAACGTTGTCCAGTTTTATGGCAGATGTAGTGCTACAACAGCCACACATTCAAAGGAACACATCAATAAAACATTGTGTTTTAAAATTTTATAATCCTGTAATCTGTTTTAGGACATACATAATATTTTGTTTCACCAGATGAAGGCAAAACTACTCTAATAATATACATTCATATCAAAATTCAAAAACATGCATAGTCAAAGGTAATATCAAAGATTACTTAATGCTACATGGTTACTTGCAAAACTAAGATAGAAGAATATTTAGTTCTAAGCAACCAGGCAAATAACATATGGTAAAGACATAAGCTTGGATTTCCAATAAAAACAAACTCATAATTTAGCAATTCAGTCAATACTTAGAAGTTCCCAATTATATATCAGTTACCCACTAAATATGATTAGAATCCATATTTTATAACCGAATCATTTAATGAGCTGAGAATAACTCTTAAAACTTTAAAAACTAATAATCCATTGCTCAAGAGACGTCTCAGAGAAAGTACACTCAGCCCTGCTCTAATCCTGCCAACCACTTGACTTCCAGGTTCAGAGACTTGAACAACAGCACTAGCGACTAAGGCTATCATTCTCAAAGACTAAAGACAGTGTGATATTTTACCTCAGGCATGTAGGCCATTCATGATAGTATTCATTAGAATAGAAAACCAACTGTGCTGGTAAACTGGTCATTTGACATTTTTCAAACAAGTACAAAAGTAGCAGGGTTAATTCACAAGTCCCTGTAATATGCGTCTTAAATTTATCAAACAAAATACCACGAATGGCAGCTAAAACTTTCTGCATCATAGATAACTTTTTTCTCCGAGATCTGTATAAATGAAAAATATCAGGTTCACAATCATTAAAAACAAACCATATTCACCATTAATTAGCTTTAGCATTCAACAAGATTTACCGATCAAGACTCCAATAGATATAATCTACAAACTAGGCAACAAAATCTACATAATCAAATTCGCTGCACCAATGCATCACCAAAATAAAATTACAGCTACCTGTGCAGTTTCAAATAATGCAGGCAAATAATAGATTCAAGCAAACAGATAAATTGATCAAACATCCAGTATTAAAACCCAAAAAATCATAAATAGTCAGAAAAATTTTGGATAGGTGTTTAATTACCGAAACTTGAGACCCATTTCTTTTGGTTTTGGTCTCAAACTTCCAGCCCTCAGGAATCTGCTCCGGTGAATTTTTATCAGCCATATAGGAAAATCTCTCCTCACTCTCTGTGAGAGAAGCAGCTTAGTCTAGGTTGGCGATGAGAACGAGGCATTAATAGGGCAATGCATGAGAAGGAAAAGATGCCTCTACAGCCACGTGTCTCCATTCTCTCCGCGTGTTACAACTGGAGACCCAAACGTGCCTGATGATAAAATAGGAAACAGATTATTCTTATTTGCTAATCCTCCTCGTCTTTAATAAATAGTTCCTTTTTCTTTTTTTGGCTACGGAAAAGGAACAAATAAAACAAAATAAAATGGTAATTGCAGTTATTGTAATTTTCTAGAACAATAAAGGCATATAGACAAAAGATAATACAAACTCCAGATCAAACGACTGTCAAAATAAGTTACCTCCACAATGCATTCACAGCTATATTACCCTCTTTCCAACACACAAAGGCTGAAAGAAGCAATCCCATTTGTAGTCCCTAGTATGATGAGAAACATTGACAACAGCCAACAAAATTTTAGTAGGAAGCGGAAGATCCCTAGTGATAAAATAATTCATCAACAGATAATCAAAACATAATTTCATTGACAAAGGTTCTTCAGTGAACAATGAGACACAACGAGGAGAGTCTAAAGGCCCTTACCTAATGTCAATCTGACTAAAGCAAGGTTGCGACACGAAGTGGCAGCTCTAAGGACTGGAATCACACTCTAGTGCTTATCACCATGCTACTTCCATCATGCTCTAGACAGAGGCTGCTCTAAGAATAAATAACATTTAATAGAAGGTCCAAACAACAGAATAGGTGAGCTTCCAAGTTTCAAGAAAAGTGACCACTGAGCTTACCATAGCAATATGGGAGATAAAGAAACTTGCATTTTGCAAGAAACCCAACAAGAGGCAAACGTTGAAAGTGAAACAGACTTTGAAACACAATGGTGTCAGCAGCCTTGGAATTTGGAAGCCCTAACTGAAATGCAGCCCTCCCAACTTCTGAAGGTACCTCATAAATTGGCTTCTTGTTGGAAGAATTGAACTAAGGAATTGAAAAATCTGTTGCATTGGACAATGCCCCATACCCAATCAGCAATATGTAATTAGAAAGACTCTGTGACAATCAGATTTATGTCCTCATCCTAATTTCAAGCAATCTCAATACTCTTCAACGTTATAATCCTTTCGTGCTTCTTA
Source organism: Bursera palmeri (assembly GCA_026225775.1). Lineage (NCBI taxonomy): Eukaryota > Viridiplantae > Streptophyta > Magnoliopsida > Sapindales > Burseraceae > Bursera > Bursera palmeri. The sequence goes on along the minus strand of JANKKB010029751.1, from coordinate 16,858 downwards.
AAATAGTGACAGCACAAATTTTTATTACCACGTAAAACTATTTAATCTTTTATCTCAAATCAGGGAAACTCTTAATTTTACCAAGGATCATCAAGAAAACTCTGCAACCAATGACCATACCCTTGGTTCTCCAGTCCAAATGTCCCAGAGCTCTTGCTCTAGCTGATCAATCATTCTCTATCTGATATTTCTGAAAAGCATCAATCTCCAGTCTTTCTGATCATCATAGCTAACTTTTTTCTACTTATGGCAAAAAGGAGCAACTAAGAGAGCTATTCACAGGATAGGGCTGCATTGAATTTTAAGGAGATATTCAGATAAAAAATTCAATATCAACAGAAAATTAAGTCAGAAGAAACTATATCACAGGAGACATAGTCATAAAAAATATTAACTTCAGAGACTTAATTGACACAATCTCACTTCTTTGAATGGGAAATTGAATAATGACGAAGAGAAGTGAATGCTTGTTAGAAAACTGAAACCCTGAGATTCAGAGCTAAAAATGCTAACAATAAGATACTTACAAGTTATCATTGTCTAAAAGAATTAATGTCTGGTATTTTAATCTTAAATTCTCAATACGCTAAAAACATTAATACCTACTCTTCAAGGTCAATCAGATGTGACAACTTGAGAGGATTAATAATGGAGAAAAGAACAAATTTAAAAGACACAAGAGCACACATACAGACTATCATGTACTTCCAGTCCCATTTCACACTTGCCAATTAAGTTATAACTTCATAAAGCTCAGTTCAGATCTTGATAAGGACAAGAAATAGAAAAGGAAAACAATAAAATGCTCATTCTTAGCATTCCTCCTTTCTGGCCCTCCAAGAGCTAACTGTGCAAAAAATAGAAAATGGTTGCAAACTCCCAAAGTATCCTACAAATTTGATTAAATTAAGGCCAGTTTTTCCCCTGAATATTAAAACCTTCACTCATCAAATCCTTTATAAAACACTACAACCTAGTATATAGTACTATTTCCATAAATCACCATTAACAATAATGTTTACTTACCAAGTGTCCTAAAATTTAAAATGAGATAACATCTAACTTATCTCATTAATTAAAAGATTCAAATCCTAATTATCTTATCGAAAACATACACTGAAATAGAGAGATGATATCTCTATATGTGAAATATAAACAAATTTAAAATTTTCAGTAATAAATATCATTTTTCTATTTAAGAATTTTCTTTTTTGTTAATTAATTAATTTGAATTCTTAGAAATAGTAAGAACAGTTTACTAGGGCTCAAAAGATAACCCTAATTAACCTGTAGTACTACTTCCTCACAAATAAATTTTAGAGAGCTCTATTATAGTATTTTAACTGAATAAGAATCAATTAATGAGGTTAATAATTTATAATCTCCGAGTTTAAAAGCTTCCTAAAATGTATAAACATAACAATAAAGAAAGAGTTTGAGAGAAATATATAAACCAGTATCCAATCAAGTAATAGAGTAAATGGTGAATGCATGCCAATAAGTTGTTAAAGAGCTAAAACAAGAGATAAGAAACTCACAATTTCACTTAATTTTGCATGCTAAAACATACTCTTTAAGTTTGATATAGAAACTGCCTTGAAACAAGCGAAACAATTGAGAAAATCCTTTCGTATGCACCGTTTTCTCTGTATCCAAACATGAAGCAGAGACGAAAGAGCGCTTGAACAAGGCAGAAACCACCACGTTACACCGTTTCTTCCATTTTGCTTTTCCAGACGAAAAAGGCGCAAACTCGTTACCTCGCAAACTTTCTCTATTTGTAATTTTCTATTTTCCCCTTTTACTTTTTCTATATTTTAAAGAAACGACAAAAAAAAAAAAAAAAAAAAAAAAACCCAAACAGTTTANAATTTTTCTATATTTTAAATAAACTAAAAAAAAAAAAAAAAAAAAAAAAACCCAAACAGTTTACTTAAATTGATAGTTAAGGGTTCAGTTTTCTCCCGACTGTAATTAATTTTTTTTTTTAACAATTATTATGAAATTTTATTTATTAAAATTTTATATCCACAATTTCCATCACTCCTCTTACAAATTTAAATACGAAAAATATGTGAAATATATATATATATATAATAAAATATATTTTTCATATACCATATATAATACTTTATATTTTACATATACTTCAGCTCAGCAGAATGGACTCAAAAAGGAGGGATTGACCATCTTAAACAACAAAGCATGAGCACTGCATTTAAGAACTTAAAAGTTTTACTGAAACATAACTTAGTCACGAGTAACAACAACAAACACAAACGCATCGCATTAAGGTGGAAGGCTGACTGAAACATAACTTAGTTCCGAAGCACAAACATGAAAGCAACCAAATACTCAAAAGCTAAAAGCTGGGAAACAAGACAAGCGGCTGTTTGAAAGTTTAACTGGCTTGGCAGAGACAAAGCCTAGGATATGATGGGTCCATGGCAAGTCCGAACGTTATGACCATAGCGACCACAACGACTGCACTGATACACAGTCCTTTCATTTGATTGACCTCTCTTAAATGGAGGTGGCTCAAATATTGAAGCGATTGCCTGAAAGTTGAAGAAATATAAAGTTATTAGGAATTTTAAGGGAAGAGACTGTCAAAGTTTGTGGGAAATATAAAGAGAAATGAGTGAATAAATTAGCAAATCAATGTACCCGAATGTATGTTTCAGAGAATTGACAATCCGGAGCATTGTGTCCGGTGTTTCTGCATCGAGTACAGCGTACTACTGACTCCGGATCCACTGGCTGGTAATCAAATGCCTATAAAGTTCGAAAATAAATAAATAAATGCTAAGGTAAAGGAAAGCGACTGGCAGATTTTTTTCAGAAGACATAAATTGAGTAAAATAAATGGGACGAAAATCTTGCTAAAAAATTGTAGACAATAAGGCAACATGGGTAGCAAAATGGTAAGAGAATATGCAGTAAATTTTGTAAACCATGCTTAAATAAAGCAAGAACTTCAGAACTACCCTTCTATCTTTTTTATTTTCAAAAATTCAACTTATATAATTGTTATTTCTAATTTTTCCATCATACGCTGATAGCTGATACCTTAACCAAATGATTTCTTAGTTGTGAACAAGAACAAAAGCAAAAGGAATTAAAACTGACCGGTGGTTGAGGGAGGTTTGCCTGCCTTGCACATGCAACATAGCGCATTAGATCATCCCTTGTGTAAAATGTTTGTCCTGTTGTCACATTGGTGAAGTACTGCAAGTGCAAGTATCATGGAGAAGACTCATCTTATAACAAATTAAAATAAAAAGAGGTCCTAAATTTTCCAAAAGTTTTCTACCTTCATCAATTTGTTCCCAAGTGATTCTTCTTTTGTCTAATTTCCTATAGTATTTATGTTTATTTGCCATTTTAGCTAGTGAAGTAAAAAAAGTAAAGTAAGAAAAAAAAATTGTCTAGCAAATCATCAATTCACATCAAACACTTAAGATAATATATAAAAAGAAATAAATAATGGTATAGTCTAAGACTAGCAAAAACATGTATTTTTGAAAAGCATTTAAGAGTTTTCTCATGAGAAATAAAGTGAGTAATAATTTTAAGGAACCATGCAAATCATTGCACTACAACCTAAGCATATATAACTTATGTTTCATGATTTAAAAACTATTTCCTTTAAGGAAGTAAAGTAATATACATAAAATTAATAGGATCAACTTCATATTAGGTTTCTATTCGGTCAATGTTTAAGAAGTTAATAGAAAGCTTACTTTGTCCATACATGATACAAGTGAGAAAACATTAATTTTAACTGTGACAAGTTCTGATAGATAGTCTTCCACGCTGAAAGATAATAAACATTTCATATGCATGGAAATAAATAAAATTTTTATTCAAAGCTTTTATTTGTTGCAAGTTAAAGATTGAATTAGGTAAGAGAATAAATGTGATAAAATAGAATTGAAGAATAGTCAATACAATGTTCATAGTTTGAGGTTTAGAATAAACAGAATGATTGCACTGATCAAGTTATCATTCCCTAAAGAGCCAACCTTATAGAATTTTATTCTTATCTCTGTTGTTTTCATCCAACTAGATGAACTATCAATGACATAGATAGGTAGTAAAGGGAACTGACTATAATATTTAAGATAGTTGTTGAGGGTGTGGCTCATATGTCATACAACTGAGGAAGGTGGTTAGTTGTTGGAGCAGCGCGATAACCTTTCAGTTTAATATGTTTGAGCTGTGGAAAAATATATGGGTTGGGGGTGCGGGGGCGAAGCCCCCGCGGTATGGTAAGGGTATTTTGGATATTTTGGGAACTAGGGTTTTATTATATATTTATATTAATGTAACCCTAATTTACAATATAGTAAATACTTTTGCCGTCACAGTGGACGTAGGCTCATAGCCGAACCACTTAAATTCCTTGTGTGATTTCTTCTCTTTTTCTCTTTCTATTCCGATTATTGCACAACAATAGCACAGATATGTTCTAAAATTGATTTGAATACATGATTAAAGAAAATTTTAGATCGCTGGTTGCTTACTTCCCATTTTATTTTCATATTTCTAAATGCTAGTTCCATCACTTTAGTTAGCAGCATGAAGCATATTTAGTAGCTTAAAATTGCTACCATGAGTATGGTGCCCATTTTTAGTAATTTTTAGCAGCTTCATTGGATAACAGAACAAAACTAAGATGAACAGAGAAAAAGATGAGGTAGCAAGCATCTCTTTAGAGCACTTTTAAGTTTTTTAATGAATTAGACTCAATAGTTTTCATAGCGGTTCTTCGTGATTTAAAATAAAAAATAACACACGCTCCCATGTCGAATGGCAATAAGGGCAACATGTGTATCTGAAATTGGAAAACAAATAGAAAACAAATAGTGACACACATACTTTTGTGAAGGCTTCAGGTGTTTTCAAAGAATTTAATTAGACCCGATAGTTTTCATAGCGGTTCTTAATGATTCAAAATAAAAAATTAACACATGTCACCATGCTTCAGCATGGCAACATGTGAATCTTAAGTTGTACAATAAATAGGGAATAACTAGAAAGAAACATTAGAAATTTTTTCAATAAAAATTTTTTTGTTTTACGAGGGAACTTATTTTGGAAAAGATTGGCATTCACATATCAGCACATGTTTGAAAAACAAAGTTTTAATTGAATGTCTTGACTACCTCTAGTTAGAGAAAATTAGCTAGTTTAGAGGATTTTCAGATATTAGGATTTGTTGGTTGCTTATATCTTATCCTTTTCTAAGATTATTTAATGTTCCAATACATATAAAATGAAGTGCAGTAGTCTATTAAACTAAAAACCGATACTTTTCATAGCAGTTCTTAACGAAGTTGGAACAAAAAATAAAGAGTGTTGCCAAGCTCAAAAGCATGGCAACACTCATTGCTGAAATCTGAGAAGGGGTAGCTTGAGGCAAAAGGCAGAACAATTTATTTTCTTCAGACAAAGGATGGAAGCTTGTTCCATTGGGGAACTTGTTCTCCCAGAACACTGTATTAAATATTAGCACGTTCATGTTTAATAATTCAGGTTAAATGCCTCAACTATATCTAACTAGAGATAATTTTCCCCTTTCAGGGTTTCAGATATTAGCATCTGTTGGTTGCTCAAACATTAGCTTTTTGTGAGATTAATTGACGTTCATTAGAGGCAGAGTAGTCATATGAATTCTATATTAAGCAAGGCCTGAAAAGTGAGATCACCAGCAGAAGCGGATTTTCATTCTAGGCAGAGTAGTCATATCTAATTGATGTTCATTAGAGGCAGAGTAGTCATATCAATACCATATTAATCACAACATTCAATAAAAAACAAAAACCTTTAGCTGAGTAGTATGATAAAGATATATTCAAAATTGACAAATCATAAACAAAGCTCCAAATCAAGCAAAACCATATATGCTAATATATAATAACATCAAAAGAGGATAAAAGAAGAAAAACTTTCCATGCATTTATCTAAAACTGCAAAAGAACCTAGCACTGAGATAAGAACTTCCCCCAATCTTTTTAAACATCAATGGAGATTATAACGGCCCTATGTCAGCTGATGTGACTCAAGTTTGTTCCATCATTCACAGATATAGCTTTGCACGATATCAAACCCATGACATACAGTAGGAGAACAATCATTGGACTCGTGGAGAAATGAAATGTATACAGACCTTGACACAAAGAGCTCAAGCTACTGTATCAGCAGCAAGAAAATTTGATAACTGCAGTAGCTTGTCTATTACTCAACCAAAAGTTAAGCTACAAGGAGAAACATAAATTTTCCACAGAGAGCTAAAACAAAACCAGATTAGAGCAGCTTTTTAAATAAGAGTAATAATAATACAATCAAGTTCATATCTTAGTACGTGACATGATAAGCACAAAAGTGAAACTATTAGCAAAAATAAACAGAAAGTAGAACTATTTGCCGTGATCAACAAACTAAATGAATAAACAATTATAACATCAGTTCACTCCAACCAATATTGAAAAGAAAAACATTGAACAAGAAAAATTAAAACTTTGAAATGCCACATAGCTAAGCTGAGTAAGAGATTACTTCCACAACACCGTCTTCGTTAACTTCATTGGCAGCAATCCAGCCTTCAGGCAAAGCAGGTGAAGAGTCAACTTCTTCATCAAATTGAGAAGGCTTCTTACATTCATCAGCCATTGTTACAAGAAACGAGAAATGTGTGTGTAAGAGTGAAGGTGTATGGGAGTGAGGAGATGATGATAAGAACAAGGGTTAAAAGGAGAGTGAAAGGAAGGTGAAATGATTCCTGGAGAACCACGTGTTGGCATTGTTTCAGGGTTTGCAAAACGTGGAAGATCACAGCACAAAGAAGAAGAAGAAATTGATGCTTTTTGAGTTCAGTTACGTTTTGCTGGGTTATTCTTGAGTTAGCATGCAAAATGAGACAAAAGAGAGTAAAGGTTGATGAGTTGTCTAGGCAAAAGAAGGATAGAAAGTGGTTTGTTTTGGGATGTTTTCTGGTTTTGGATTTCACTGGGATGCAGGTGGCGACGATGCGCGGGTACTACGAGACTAAGCTAAAACCAGCGGTTACAGAATTTCAAACGAATCGGTGCTGTTTTTAAACGACATCATTTCTGCCAGGATCCTGTAAAACGACGTTGTTTCTGAAGATTTGTGCACATCTTCAACTAATATTATACATAATCATTATTTACACAAATTAAAATTATTTTAGAACGACATATACATAAGTATTGAAAAAGTGAATTGAAAATCATATAACGGATAACATCAATATAATAATAATTCTTACAAAATAAAATAAAATTGTTAATAGTAAGTAAATATAATGTTATTGCCTAAATAAAAAGGAAATAATAAATAACAGGTGAGTTTACTACAAATCACCCAAATAAGATTATTAGAGGATAGTTATAAAAGGCAATCCTAAATAAATAGAAAATTTTTAATTGTACATTAGATTAGTGTAATTACCTCTATGAAATTGTTATTTATCCATAATTACAATCTATATTTTGTTGTCTTCCCAGATATTGTACTTAAATGTTATCCAAATATTATGTTTGTGTAAGTTATGACTATAAATTAATCTGATAATTTAATTTTTTATAACTATTTGTCTTCGTCGTTTAGAAAGAAATAAGAATCCCTACCTGTTCATGAAACAAGGGGGCAGTGAAACCCGCAATGTCTATCACTATCACATAGTAACTTGGATTTGTGAATTGAACTCTATTTTAATCTTCAGATTGCAAAGATTATCAAAAAGCTGAAGATAAGGTGTACTTATAATTCCATAGGTAGAAGCTGATGAGATGTTGGGAAGCCCAAGTCCCCTTACGGATCAATCGTCAATGGGCATTGATGTTTTCACCTACTTGCTCTGTTTCATTTCACTTCGTTTCTTCCTACAGTAAATTACAATGAAACAGAACTATAAAGAACTTTTACTCATCAAATGTACAAATACTGAAGAGTTCAATAATCAATAGTGAGTATCTATACAGAGAAATTACAATCAACTTGACCTTGCAAGTTCAAGGTTCCCTTTTTGCTTTCAGTTCTTGGCCAGAAAGGAAATCACCTTCATTATTTCATTTGATAGATCCTTGGCTAAACAGAAAGATTCTTCATGGATAAATCCCCGCTTCAGTTAAAATGACGGATAAAGAAAAGCGAGCGTGCGCATGCTTTCTTAGCCCCGAGATTACCGCAATTTACTCGAGTTTTCTGGCAATTTTCATCACATAAGCATCTATAGATCAATCAACTTTATGAGCCCCACGTACCCGAAGGGATTGCCAACCCAAGCTCCTTACGTTGCTCTTCATCTGGCCGCAAGCTTGCTGGGATTGCACCAAATAATCTTCTTGTTCCCTCAAACCCAGAAACTGCATAGTGCAAATATGCTGAAGCATCCTCCATATTTCTCTTTAACTTCAATGATGCGGAGGCAAAGTTCTTCGAAGGAACTTCTGACGGTCTCTTAACAAAAGCCTGGTCCAACTCAGCAACCCTCAAAAACCGTTCTGTGGCAGCTTCCCATGACAATTCATGCCTCTGTGCATCAGACAGCTGAGCAGGCTGTTCTTCGAGTGCCTTGCGTGTGGCTTCAACAAACCCACTGCCGTCATCGTAAGTTCGGCAATTTGGGAACTGCTTGAAAAAATCATTTGAGGGGTGATTGGCACACACAACAATTTTTCCCATGGCCAATGCTTCAGCTGTTGTTGTGCAAACCACATCTGTTGTGCTTGGATTCAGGAAAACTTTATAACTGGAGAACAAAAAGGAAAGAAATTAAAAGGGAGTTAATTTCTGCTGCCAACCCTAAGACACTCGACAATCTCAAACAGATGTGTAATGATAATAATGATATTCGAAAGCACAACAAAAGGGAAAGGGGGGATCCATGATATCTCAGCTATTACTGTTTAAATGCTCTCAACTTCTCAAAGTTGTTGGACATATGGTAGGATGCTTACTCATGAAAAATAGGGTCTGCATGGTCACGCCCAGGGTAAACTCTAACAACTAGTTCTAACTTTTTAGCAGCTTCGTGAACTTGATTCGAATCCTCCCCAGTGCCATATAAATCCACTTCAAGCCCAGCTAGTTCCTTTTGGTGATTTTGAAGAAGTTCAAGCAATTCCTTGTAGCCTTTACTCCAAACCATCTTCCCAATGTAATAGGCACCCTTGGTGAAGGCCTGGTTCCCACTTTGCAGTTGTTCTAGCTTTCTCCTGCCAATCTCAAGGAATTTGGGGTTGACTCCATGTACGTTGCAGATAATGGAGTTCGGATAATTTTGTGTGGCAGCAGATAACCTAATTACCTGCAATTAGTGCAATATGGTGAGAACTTAGAAAGCAAAGGTTAGAAGAAACAAATGAAACAAGCAAATTCACCAATATCTTTAAAAGAATTTATTAATTTTTTCCTTAAACAAACATGTGGAGTGCTGATAGAGGCATATTTGATCATCTACATGGATTATAAAGTGCTTGAACAAACCTGGTAGACTAATATTGGCTAGCAAAACCATAGTTATGTCCATGCCAACAAGTTGTAAAATAAGATTAAAAGATTATGTAGTATAGCCACAAAATTGGAATTATATTCATTAATCTATGCTCCTAGATCTCTTAACTGTGGTTTCATATGGCAAATGCCTAATTGCTTATGCTTTCAGACATCCTTTTATACATGCAAACATGTCACAGTACCATAAGATTAGATTAAGAGCACTATATATTCAACAAGTGGAAGTGCTCGTATACCTGCTGTATTTGAGAAAATGATGCAGACCTGACCTGCAATCTAAATGCAACTAGGATACCAGGAGCTAAAAAAGTCATCTTCACAACTCCATAGGAGGAGTGTTTCTAACACCATAAATAATATTAAGAGAAAAAATTTGGTAAATCCCCACTATGTGTCAAAGATGCAAAAGTTTGTGGTCAAGTGTATTATGTTCCTTGAAATAAATGTTGGAGCATTCATGTGCTAACAACTAGCACTGATTGATTTCAGCTGATTATGCAAGGTAAACTTTGCAAGTTGAAGTAATAAGGAAAGAACGAATATTTAGACACCGGAAGATATAAAATTATTTTAATCTTCTACCTAAGTACTTGGAAAACATACCTTGTGGCAGTAGATACCAACTACCCAGCTATTGACATATTTAAGCAGAAATGCTTGCAGTCGTCCATTCTTCTCTCTCTTCACATATTCCAGGTAATTAGTGTGTACAATTCCTATAACAAGGCGGAATTTATTTTTCCATCTCTTCCCATGATGAAACCAAGTAAGATGCTCAGGCTCCTCAAGCACAGCAATATCCGCCTCCTCATCAGGGATGATTTCTGAAATGTCTCCTACAGGAAGAATGCTCCTTTTATCTATGGCAAACTGTACCACACAAGATGTCATCAATGAACATAAATTCATTATTACTGCTTATAAATTCTGAGCTAAAGCAACATCACAAAAAAACTCCAAAAGTGAAAGGCAAGCACGCAAACCATATATATACATGTAACTGCGCCTCCATAACAAAATTACATGTACAATTACCTTTCCAGGATAAAAAAGGATATTAAAAGAAGATGTAAACGCGGTCCTTTCCTCGAGCCACTGACGGACATATCTCTCATGCTCTATAGGTGAACTGAATGTGATGTTGCCAGGATACACTAGCTTTTGATCCTTCAACGATAACCAAGGAATCACCAAAGAAACTTTTCTTCCCCCATCTTTCGCTATATAAGCAGCACGAAACAAAGGATTAACGGCCGTTCCAGTCATCCATGGAAGGCTTGCAGTGGTAAAAATTGCAATATGCTTTTTTCTATCCATTAGTTCTTCCACGTAAACTTGAGAATACCTGTGGAAACAAATACTCTCAAAATTCAGTTCAAATTTTAGGGTTTCTTGAATCACCAAAGTACCAATCTCGCAAGCAAATGATTCGCCAAAACACAAGCATATAAGAACATAATTTGGAAAAACGGCAAAGTGATTTATGAAAAGTACCTTTCGCTTTCGTCTGAATGCACCTTCGAACAGAAATAATTGAGCGTAACGAGAACGTAAGAGAAGCGTAGAAATCAGCAGAGAAGAAAGGCTGGTTTGTTACGCTAAATCATGATCGTAGCTGTGAACGAGGGAATATGACTTGGGTCCTACCCTTTCTCCCGCTCTTCTCCCCTGTAAACGCTGTCGTTTCATTGTCCAGTTCTTTCCAGTCCATATCATTGGTCGAGACAGTTAATGTGGGCCATACTTCTGACAAGTCAAATTTATTTTGACCAGAAGGGTAAAGATTGAATATTTCATGTCTAGTTGCTCATGCTTCGTAGACCGTTAGATCATTGGATTGTGCTAGTGAAAACACTAGACTGGTAGTTCCATTCCAAGTTCATAAAAAACCCCAAATTTTCGCATTAAACCCTAGAAATAAATCTGTAATTATCAACGCAATTCATTTAATCAAAAGATTTACAAGAAGAATTCAATTACCAGGTAAGCAACGAACAAGTGAATATGTGCGTTTTATACATATGTATCTCAACCTTCTGTTTACTTTCTGTGTGAAATATTTTCATTTCCACTGTTTGGTTCCTGGAACAGCCAAGAAAAGAATGGAGTTGTGGATTCTCGTTTTTCTTGGCATTTCCTCAGCAAGCACGCAGCATTAGAGCTGAGTGTAAACATGTAATTTTGTCACCAATTGATGGAACACTGTATCACCAGCATAATCTAAAGCAGGAATTGAAGAGAAACATAGTTTTTCTTTTTTATTGGTTATGTTGTTGAATTAGTTTTGTTTGTTTCTTATTTGTTTGTGTGGTTGAAGAAATGTTGATGGGTCGCACAGACGCCCTATCGGAACATAGATCGTCGAAGGATCATCTACTTGCTGATCCCGAGTTGGAGCTGGAAGAAGAAGATGATGAAGTAGCAGATTGTTCTGAACAGATACTGTATGCAGCCTCCTTTGAAGAACTTGCCGAAAATATCGTCAAGTATGACACTATTATTTGGCTCTCCATATCTCTTTTGCTGGTTTTAGCATGGGGAGTCGGCATTTTTATGTTGCTTTATCTGCCCATTAGAAGATACGTGCTTCAAAAGGATATTTCCTCTCGCAAACTGTATGTCACCCCTAGCGAAATAGTTTACAAGGTATGTGAAGGTGTACAATTTATCTATGAGCCATTATCTGTCAATATGAAAATCAGCATAATGTAAACATCTTTGTTTATTTTTTTTATTTTTTTATTTTTTCTGGTGAAGGTTTCAAGGCCTTCATTCATACCATTTTGGGGTATAACAACGATTGAGAAGAATGTACCCCTTTCCCTTGTGATCGACATTATTATTGAACAAGGTAATGTCTCAAGCCTTAATAAGCATCGTAGATGGTGTTTTGAGAATTACATGATTCTGTCCCAAAGAATTCAGTGTATTTTATTGAAAATGCAAGTACTTCCCCAACTCAGTATTTGCCAAACCACTTGAAACTATTACGCAAACACACACCCACTAATAAAAGCAATATCAGGAACATGGTCAAAAGCAGAAGATACGATCATGTTGTTATCTCCTTGTTGCCATTCTGTTGTCAGATAAAATGGTTAAGATAAGCAAGTGATTCTATTATCAAGCTAAAATAAGTTTATGCTGCATTTTTACATGTGCATCTGCCTCACAAGAAAAAAGAAACTGTTTTGCTTGTATAAACTCAAGATAGAGAAACATAGGGGTTTTAAGTGTTTTTGACACATTGAAAATGCCTGTTTTTGTCATTAGCTTTATGGCATGGATGTCTTTGTTCACTTCTTGATTACTTAACTATTATGATTTTAGTAGTACATTCTCTAGAACAAATGCTTCATGTACAAAGTTTTTATTTTTAATATTTACTTCATATAGGTTGCTTACAGTCAGTGTATGGACTTCATACCTTTAGAGTTGAAAGTATAGCACATGGAAAAGCTGCACCTGTTGATGAACTACAGGTGCAAGGTGTTACCAATCCTGGTCTTCTGAGAAAGGTACATCAAATGTCCTTCATTCTTCATTATGTTGTTTCTTCTTTGACTTGAACATTTTACAAACTGATAGATGAGCATCATTAACAAGTTTTGGCGTCCCCTGCAGGTAATTGTAACAGAAGCAGCAAAGGTCATACAAGACGTTGGTAAAAATTTGAAACTTAATACGCTTACTGGGGAAGGGGAAAGCATGTCTAGAATGAAATCATTGACAGAGGGACCTGCTGCTTGGAGATCGCCATCCAAAAATTGGAAGGTAATTGAGATTATTAAATTCTTCATTCTCTATCAAAAGCTTGTTTCATGCCCATCTACAGGTGATTTTCAGCCCCCTTTCTATCCTCGAATTAATCTGCTGGCTAACAACCTGGCCTTGGATATAAACTTGTTTTATCAGAGTGCTCCAGTTATATTATTATTTCTTTTCAGTTATGAATGAAATACAACTTTGTGGCAATACAGTTCTGATGGCATGTAGCTATTCGTAAAGGAAGCACATAGCTACTATTTTGAGTAAAGTTTATTTTGGTTAAAGAAATTATTATAGCACAAGGCCGTTATATTTTTTATGTTACAGAATTTGATGGTAAAAATGACGGCTTTAGCAAAAGTCATATGAGCTGTGTGAAACATAGCATCACCTGTTTAGTAATAGTTGGCTTCTCTTTCTCTTTAAAATACTAGCACCAACTACGATTTTCCAGTTGCTATGCCTTTCAAGTATATGATTGCAATATTAGTAATTTGCTTACCGTTGGCCTTATTATGCAGACAATGGGTTCACCATATGCTTCAGTGGAGCGCAGAGGCATAGTACCTGGGGAACTGCTCTTACAAAAACTTGATGAAGTCAATAAATCAGTAAAGGTATTAATTGAAGATGTTACCATTTCTTGTCAGATGAGACAATTTTTTATCGTTTTCATTCTGGAGAATTGCGAAAGATGTCTTTTCATTATCTTCTAAAACCGATCTAACATTTCATGCCCTCACTCTCTGCTGCCCCTTCTCTTATTTCAACCAACCGAATGCCTCTTTTTCTATTTTTTTAGAGGATGACAAAGAAAATTAAACTAAAGGAACAATCAAGCATACCCTGATATTCATGCTCGTAGTATTTGTATTATTTTGTTGATATCTCGACAATGCAGTCATCACTCATCACCCCACTACTCTGTATTCCCATCACAAAAGTCAATGCAGACGCCTGTATATTGAGAACTTTTAACTTGATGTTATTTGTGGTCAAGAATAAACATGTTTTTACTTTCTTAATAGATGTTTCCGAGTTATTTTAGGTTTTTGTTTTATAAAAAATTGGTCTTTGTTCAACATTTGTATTTATTTTTAGTTCTTATATTGATGTCCAGAAAATTGAGTTACTCGTTGAGAAGCCTCAAGATTCCCCTGAAGGAAGCTGAACAACTGCTTCTGCTCTCGAGTCCGGGATAGTGACCAGCCAAAGAGAAAAAAGAACTATCGTTATTTCTGTTCTCTTGTATGTAGACCATGTGAAAAACCTTTACCAGTCCTATGTTAAGACTATGAATTTTGCTTTAATCTGTTCATTGCTCATTCTTTTACAATCTCAGCGTACAGTTTTCTTCAGAATTTTCCCCTCTTTTCCCTCTGTTCTTTTCAATCAACTTGCTCTTCCCACTCTATTCTTTTCAAACAACTTGGAAATAGATACCTGTATGATAGTTAAGAGATTGAATGAGAATTTGTATACGTTTAATCATATTTGAGATTGTTTATTAAGTCTTTGAATCGACTGAACCGGGAAATTCCTGCATGTTCAAGCCCTCACTGGAGGGCAACTAAAAGCGAGTTTACTGGTTTCAGGGCGCTTAGAACAAGAATGATAAGAAACTGCTCAGACTCATGAATATTCATTCTCATAGATTTTAAAAATCTCTGAAGTCTGACATGTGAAATTATTCATAATTCATCACAGCAGTATTCTTCGAATTGGGGTTTATCAATCATAAAAATTTTCTAAAACACCCCAAACATTTTTAGGATTTTACAATATAGGGTTTTACCATAGAGGAAATTCAAAGAGGTGTTGAGAAAAAAATACATCGGGAAGATCAGATATTGGTAAATAATTATCGGTCACGGTTGAATCAGAAACACGGACCAAAAGATGTATCATCACATCTCCCGTCGGCTTATCGACTCTTATCTGAAAATAATAATTATAAAAAAAAACTTAAAAAAACCCTAAGTGGACGCTATACCATAAGAGAGACGAAGTGAGACCATCAGAGACTTAAATACAGGTAATCACGATAACAATCGATCATTTTGTTGCAGTTATTATCCTCATCACACGGTTGCACTTCAACCCGAAAACTCATTTATCGTCGAAGCTAGAAGTATTAGCGGAACCCTCACCCAACCAAAGGAAGAAACATCTACGTAACCCTAAAGAGGCGGGGTTCTCTACCTACCACAAGTACGAAGAGAAAGATAGAGGAGTTTATGAAACCCTAACCCTAAAAATTTGAAAAACCACAGGAAGATAAACATTGTTGCCATGCTTAAGCGCCAGTCGAGTGGCCTTTATATAGAGGCCACTGCGGAGTCTGAGAAGCCCTAATTTTATTTTTGTGCCGAGCCGTAAATCATCCTTGAATTTGATCTTCCACCGCCCCATGGTCCGGTGTCGTTTCAACATAAGTTAGAGGTGCGCGTGAAATTAACCTACCTTTGCATTAGGCCATAGTTAACGCTGACTTGAAATAAACATTATTTTTAGTCATTTAAAATTATATAATAAGCTAAAAGATATGTTATAGTGATTTAATTTATTCTTAAATCACTTGATATTAAATTTATAATATGTTGAAATTTTTTCAAGTAACTAAAATTTAACTTATTTTAAATAATATATTTCGAGTCACTCAAAAGTAATTTCATTATTTTCTATTAAATATATCCTTTTTTTGGGTCATTCTGATATTAATTTCATATTATGTTATAAATGTTTTTGAATAAATAGAAATTAACTTATATTAGGTATCTTTCATTTTCTAGTCACTCAAAATCAACTTTATATTACACTTGAAAGTACTTTTGAGTAATTCAAAATTAACAAACATTGGAATAAAAGTATTTTTAAATTATATTAGGTATATATTACTTTTCAGTGACTGCAACTGAACTCTATATTGCGTTGAAAAAATATATATAATTACTCTTTTCATTATAAATTATTTTTTAAAAAAGTATACTTCCAATCATGGCCATCAAATATTTACACGCCTCCCACCACTCTTATATATCTTATGCTTATTCCAATCGTCATTTTATTCTTATTTATTTTTTTGTTCAAACTATTGTATATTATTAATTTTTTTACTTAAATTATTAAAATAATTATTAATTTGTTATAATGTAATAATTGTGAATAAAAAAAGATAGCTGTATTTAATGTTAAATTTTGTTATAAATTTAACTATAAAATAAACAGGATAAAGTTAAGGGTGTAAATGAAAAGAATTGAAATATGAGTAATGTATAAGAGATAGCC
>JANKKB010029750.1:0-29795 GCA_026225775.1 Bursera palmeri | reverse complement strand
TGGTGTTGAGTTGTTGAATTCCATGTTGATGATATTTATTAGTTTTCAACCAAGTAATAATGTACCTCCTTCAATCCTTCCCTATTTAAAGGTTTGGAGTTCTCATTTTTAGTATAAAGATATAGGAGCTCTCATTTTTTATTAAGAAGTTCCTAAGTTTGAGTAAAGAGTTGTCCTTAAAAATGGATAAATTAGCTAGCCGATAATTACTACAAAGGTTTGTGATTTTACAACATACATAGGAGTATTTGTTTTTTAATATGAAATATCAATGAGTCTTTTTTCTATTTTCAAAGATATATATATATAAATTTGTGATAAATGATGTGTAAGAGCATCCGAAGTCAATCTTATGGGTTGTGACACATTGGAGTCAAAAATGGTCAGAGGCATCGACAGAGTTGTGGTGATAATCCTTTGAAGCTTCGGTCATAGGCTGAAATTTGAAGGATATAGTAATTAGAGACTATATAAGGGGTATATAGAGAGAATGATAAAAGTAAATGAGAGAGATTTTTTAGAGTTTATAGTCCTTATTTGGTAGTTGAAGGGAGTTATTGATAAAGTATTCCCTTCATAGATGTTGCTATGCATGAAGTTATAGTGACACCTATATTGCATTCAAAGAAGTTGGTGGTGACACCTGATGCTCATGTAGTCACTTGGATAATAAATTTATTCTTATGAGACACCTGGAAGCATGCAGAGAAGTTATTTGTGTGACACTTGGAAGAATCATGAGAGAGGTTTATCGTGACACTTAAAGGAAGCACGTTGAGAGGCTGTTGATGACAATTGAAAAGATGCCTCCACTTAAAGCATATTGGAAGTCTCCCTTATTTTGTTTATATTATGTAACTTGATTTATAATCATGAACTTTACAAAATTTTTAATTAATGAACTGACAACACCAATAAATCACTTTCTGATATTGATAACGATAATAACGGATATTTATACAATATGATATATCAAATATTAGAATTATTGAGGGCATTAGCATAAGACTCAGGGAGAGTTCGTCGTGCTATTATTCGGTCGGCCAAAAATCACAAGATTGAGTAGAGAAGCCCTTGTTGACCATGTTACCTTAAAAGTGAAGAATCTAGATTTTAGGAAAACAAGCCATCACGGAGGATGAATGATTAATTAAATTCTTATTAAATTAGAAAATCTCTTCATACCTTGATGATCATGTTGTAAGACGATTTGTGCCTTAGAGCATCACATTGTGAATATATATAGTATATTTGGATTTATGTAATAAAAGAAATGCATGTGTGTAGGCTATTAATGATCAAAAATCAAGGAAAGGTCACAAAGATTCAATAATTAAGCAAAGGAGTTTATAAGTATTTTTCACACAAACTCTTTTAATTTCATGCCTAATTAACATGCTATGGGTAGGAATTCATCACGTGGTCTCTTTAAATTAATTTATTGAATGTTTCGAATATTTTCACTCAACAACACAGGCTTTGAAAAATATTACGCGGGAATAATCGCTAATGATAGGTCGACATTCAGCCTGAATCAAGTTACTTGTGGTCAATTTGCATGTAACCTATCTCGTATACTGGAAAAAGGGTTTTCTGATATTATCTTATAAGATGGGGATTCATTATTTTTTTATCCTAAATAAAGATTAAGAAGTGTTAGAATATGTTATATTCCAATTAGGAAATTGCTTAATCTGTGAATCCTTATTTTATTTGGCAAGAATTGCTTTCACCATGATGGGCAGCTGACTGAAGCTATCTGCCACCGGCCTCCAGGGGCGGACCCAGAAATGAAATTTAGGGGGTCAAAGATTAAAGTAACAATTAACATAAATATAAATAAACACAAATATTTATATTAATAAAACTATCATTAACTAACACATTTATAATTGTCTTCAACGTTATTTCATCTTTTAAAAATATTGTATAATGACTTTATTATCAAATATATCAAATACATCATTCTCTATATACACAACTAAGTTATCATTTAACCATTGATCACTCATTCTATTTTGCAAACGATTATTCATGACATTCATTACTGAAAATGCTATCTTTATATTAGAATTGATAACCGGTAAAATCGATACTAATTTTATCAACATATAGACTAATGAAAATACGTTATCCTTCTTAGTTTCGATCATCACTCTTATAAGATCTCTAATCCCATAAATTTGGCTTTAAAGCATACATCCAAAATATAGATATCAAATTGAGAATTAAATATCATGAGTTCTATGTTAGAAAATCTTTGGGAATAAACCTATCAGTTACGGAGATTTTTTCATTCTAATTGCGAATGTGAATGTCTATGAAAAATTGGTTTTACAAATTCACAAAACAAACTCAGTGTTAACTTCAAACAAAATTTACACAAAATAATGTTAACAAGTGAGTAAATTGATTAAAGGAGGTGAAATTGTTCGTTAGATGGAGTTGTATTATGTGGAGGAGGTTATGAAGAGAAGAGACAGAATGAACACTTGCTGTGTTTGATGGCGGTTGAGGCATATGGAAGAACAAACTAATTTATTTATATAAGGCAATGATATCTTTTTTTGTAAATTAAATAATTGACATTAATTTTTATATATTTAAATTCAATGGAGAGGGGACTATTAAAAATAAAGGAAACTATTGAAAGAAATTTGGTTAAAAATCAAAAGTTAAGTGGGTCACTTGACCCCACATGACCCCACCTGGGTCCGTTAGTGCCGGCCTCACAGTGTGATCCTCTTCGATGCGATTGAGAAGGCTCATCCTGATGTCTTGAATGTAATGCTTCAGTTGTTGGACGATGTTAGAATGACAGACAAGGAAGGGCTGACCGTGGACTTAAAAAATACCATAACAATAACGACTTCGAATATTGACGGCACAATCAGTGCCGAACAGTTGAAAAGAAGTTTTAGGCCAGAGTTCTTGAATAGAATCGATGAAGTTATTGTCTTCAGGCAGCTGAGTAACTTAGCTGAAGAAGATTGTTGACCTAATGCTAAAACAAGTATGTGAAAGACTAAAGGCCAATAATATAAAGCTTCAGGTTACGGACCGATTCAAAGAGAAATTAGTGGAAGAAGGATATAATCCAAGTTATGGAGCTAGACCATTAACGGGGGCCATTGGGACTCTCTTGGAGGCCAAGTTGGCGGAAAAGATACTTAATGGAACTATCAAAGAGCGTGATTCTGTTACCGTGGATGTTGATGCGATTGCCGTCGATGTTATAGGTTTTGTTTGATTTTAGTTAAGATTTTCTAAAAAATATAAGACTTAATTTTCCTTTGTATCTTTACTAAGTAACTCCAGGGTGTATCGGAGTGATAAAGATCTTGAATTTAATAATTTGATCCGGACACTCACGTTTCAAATAAAAAAATCATTATTAAAAACGGGGTAAATACATAGACACTCCCGAGGTTTGGTCTAAGTAACAATCTCACCCCTGTTATTAATAAAGTAACATATACACCCCCAGAATTGGAAAATATAGGGGTCTTGACACATAAAAATAGGGGTCTTAATGTTACTTAAAATATCAAAATGAGGGTCTTTATATTACTTTATGAATAACAGGGGTGAGTTTGTTACTTAGACTAAACTTTGGGGGTGTCTATGTATTTACCCCTATTAAAAACTAACAGTAGAATTTTGTATATAACTCACCTTCGTAAAAGTCATTTATTTAATCTTAAAGTTGCCACAACTTTATTAAATAGATAATTACCTTAAATTATTTTTTATTTTTTATTTTATTTTGTTATCTAAAATTTCGTGACTTAAATTGTATAAAAATAATTATATATATAATACTACGAGTGGTGATATGTTTTTATTTATGATTATTATAGTATTTCATGTCCAAAGTCAAAAGTGGCAATGTGATGTTGTCGCTTCAACAATGCATAGTGATTCGAAAATATTTGTCTTTTAACAAATTTTTATAATAAAATTAGAATTTTATTACATATAAAATTAAATATTGTCTAAATGAAAACATAAAAGAAACCAAATGATGGTAGCCCGTTATTTTCACAAACCCTAAAAATAATGATTCATCTTCTAATTTTTAAAAAGTGGTTGAATTGTGTTGGGATTTAACTCACTCAAGCCTCACATTTTTTTTATTTAAAAAAATTAAGAAAAAAAAAAAGATTTTGTTTATGCATTTCGTCTTACACCCGCTTTGACATGGAGCCGCACTAGATCACTCCCCCTATGAGTTGGTATCATAACCGTAGTTTCACAAAAATGTTCATGCCTCTGGCGGTGGCTTACTGTTTCCCCAATGTCAATTGGATTTGGAGGAAATTCTGATAGCTTGCACCCCAACTCAACGGGAATAACACACTATTAACCCTTGATAGATCTCACTCAGTACTCATCCTCTTAACTCACCTCTACCACGCTGATCCATTGTACCTTCAAGTACAATGTCCGATTGCATTGCATCTCATTCTCAAACCACAAACTGATGTAAATAAAGATCTTTACAGTTTGGTTTGGTGCACCGAAGACGATGGGATCCAACCAGTCCGCACAAGTAGTGGAAGAAGAGAGTGAAGAGGAAGAAGAACAAGAAGAAGATGACGAAGAAGCAGATGACGTTAACGGCAATCCTAACGGTAGAGAATTATTAGATAATCATCTAGTCAAGAAAGTTCTCGAACAAGAACCGGAGATGTTACCGTGCCATGCGTCGGCGTCTCCGCTGTCTCCGCAGTTGTCCTCGCTCGGCACGCCGAGGCTGGGGCCGTCGATCAAAGTGTGGGACCCGTACAATGTACTGGCGGCGCCTCTGACGCCAGCGCCGCCGATATTCTCTAGGAGTTTGTCGGTGGACGAGGATCGGAATTTTACGGAGGTGTTTCTGATCAGTCACGCGGAGTGCGAGTTGAACTTGAGGCCGGATTTGGTGGGAGGCAGATGCCACGTGGCGAAATTGACGGGTAATGGTAAACGGCAAGCTAGAGCTTTGGCCGTGTTGTTGAATTCGCAAGGAGTCAGGTTTAATGCTGTTTATTCTTCGCCGTTGGATCGTGCCAGATCCATGGCGATTGCCGTTTGTCAGGTACGTCAATTGAATTAACTTATGTTGATTAAGTTCTAGAAGTTCTTGATACAATTATTCAAGTAATCTCAATAAATAAAATGTTATTGTAATAATATGCTGGCAGTAAATGCCAAGTAGTAACTATGCTTATGCTTGATGTTTTAGCTTGCATTTCTACGAATGATTAGTTTGCTTAGATTGATGTGAAATTTTAGTTAAATGGTTGATTGAGCAAATTGTGTATGGTTAAAATTATGCAGGAAATGAGTTTTGCAGAAGAGCAAATACAATCCAGTGATGCCATATTGGAGATGAGCTTGGGGCATTGGGAGGGTTGTTTACGATCAGAAACATACACACCTGAAATTTTAAGCTTAATAGAAAGATACCAGCCAGATTTTTCTCCACCGTCTGGAGAATCACTCAGGCAGGTAGAATTTCGGATGGTTCAGTTCTTGAATGAAACCGTCTTGGGACTTGGTGAAAAGTTGAGGGCAGATTTTTTGTCACATAGTCAGAATGAGAGCCAAGGGTTTTCACACCACAATCCACATTCTCTAACTCACTCAATTATTGATCGAGATGGGTCTTCACCCCACTGGGATTTGCTGCACAGGCATAGGCAAGGTTTTTCGCGGAAGAAGTCAGGGAAAAGTAGGCTACAGTATGTGACAACTACTGGAGATCACGAGGCAGATGATGAGATGTCCCCTCGAGAAGCCAACCACCAAAATGACCTCCAAGATTTAAATATCAGGAGCTCTTCGTCTTCTATGACCTCTTGTGTTGGTGTTTTCACACATTCAGTGCCAATTAAGTGTCTCCTCACAGGCCTTCTTGGCTGCAGTCCTGTAATGGCACATAAGATCTGCATAGATGATTCTTCAGTGACGGTATTACAGCATTCGTGGAGAACAGGTTGGCAGATAAAAAGGGTAAATGATACTGCACATCTGAGGCTTCTCTAATTAAAGAATTCTAGTATACCTTTATGGAGTGCACTCATGGGAAAATGAACTGGAAGTTAATGGCTAGAAGCTGGTGTTGTTATGGTTATGGATCACGCCCATCTGCTGCGGCTTATGTTTTTCGCATGAATTGGTGTTACTTCTGCAACTTCTTGTAGTCTTTTGATATATTGATTTCCAGATTTACCAACTCCAAAGAGAAAAAGATTTCTTTGGCAGTTCAATCTTTGTATTGGTGATTCTTTTGATTTGTAGTAATTTACCACAGTTGTTATAATTAAGTGAAACATTAGTATTTCCTGTATTTGGGAATCATGTTTTGAATTCAACAAAATGATGAGTTTGTATTTCTTTATAATGTATACAAATTAAATGGGAGTTATGTTTAGAGCATACTCGTGATTTCATTTTTGTTTAATGCTATTACATTTGCTGTAGAATTCCAAATGTCTGGTTTGATAATGCTAACCAGTTCTTGTTCTTTCTCACTCAGTTTATCGAATGGAAGTATTGATCATGCTTTAATCATTGCCATTCAGTACTTGAATCTCTTTGGATGAGGAAATGCTGGAACATTCCATCTAGTTCTGATAGCTCCCAGATACTAAACTGATACCTTGTAAACTTCTGCACTTCGGATTGTCTTATGTTTCTATTTGGAAGGCTCTATTTTTGCTATTTCTTGTATTTTATAAGATTGAAAGGCAATTTGAGAAGGTCAGACGACCCGGTTCCTGAAATGCGCCTTAAGGTTTCTTTTCTTCTGTGTGTTTGCTCTGAAATTCATTAAACATCTTTCACTTTCTGTCGCATAAGGTGGGGGAGGGTAGGGACCGCCGTGGAGGGAGGGACCTTCAACTTTCATATACCCACAGGATCTACCTCTATTATCGAATTAACCCTTTTACAAAGGGGAAAAAAAGCTTCAGCATGTGAAAAAACCATCCTGTTGGCAGTATTTTATGGATGCATTGCATATGCATCGACATTTACCTTTGCAGTTACATAGAAAAGAATCTTTTGCTCCTATGACAAGACCAGACAAATCAAGAGAAACAAAATATCTTTATAAATTTCCCTTAAAAGCCAGGCAGAATTAAACCTGCCACTGTTTTTCCCGTGATATTCAACAATTAGACACCCCACCATACCTTATCTTTCACCAATTCACCCACAATTTCATCACTATATATTTTTACCTGGATCTGGCTGAATTCTCTGATATCCATGGCTACGGTCTCCAGATTATCTGCTGTTATATCAGCATTCATCCTCTTTCTTAATCTGCGTTTCTTATCTTCAACTGGTGAGCCAATGATTTCAGCTTCTCCAACAGTTTCTCCGTACGTAACTGCGCCAAATATGTCAACATTCTTCCCTTCTCCGAGTTCTGCATCTTCTCCAAGTTCAGAGGCATTTGGACCGATACCCAGTTCAGGCGAGTTTATAGGAAAGAGTTCCTCCAGTTCAGCAAAGTTTGATGGTGGCGCTGCCACATTTGGTGTGAGAATTTGGATTTTGTATACCATAAGCTTAGCTTTCTTTGATTGAGTACTCAGTTGTGCCTTGTATCTATTATGTTTGAAGACTTGTACTGTATATTGCATCCATTTGCATGATCTTGACTCTTTCGAGTGGTGAGGGCAGATCTCCTTCCTAAACTATTGTGTAGCAGTCGTTTGATGAAAATGATGACGCCTTCCTTGGCTTTTTATTCTTTTTTTAATCAGATCTTAATTTGCCATGGTGTAGTTCCAAACAAACATGAATTCTTTTCTTCTTTCTCTCCTTGTGAAGCCAAAACATGACATGACATGATCAAAGTTAATTTTCACAAGTTAAACTGGGAGGATATCCTGAGTGTGAATTCAAGAACTAAAAGGATTTCGAAATATTTATAAAATATATGATACATTAGAAATTCAAATCAATAATAAAAAGGGAGCATACTACTGCAAGGAGGTGAATACACCAACAAAAAAGTTTGAGAAAATGCTATGTTTATATTATAACGTGTAGCTTTAACTGTATCTATGAATATATGTTAATTAACATACCTTAAAAGATCATAACTACTTTTTGAAATTGTATTAAATAAATAAGAATTTATCAAAAAAAATAATTTATTGATTAAAAATAATTGAATACAATATTAAAATTATTTTTATAATTAAATTACATGGTCTTCAATAAGGTATGCATAGATTTCATGGATTGCATAGATTTCATAGTCTTTGAATAAGGTATGCATCAAGTGTTAATATATACCTTTATGGCACATATTATATTATTATATTATCTCTAAGATAAAATTTAAGAAAATATTTAATTCAAATTTTTACTAAATTAATATTTATCCTTTAAAATTATTTTTTTGGAATAAGTATTAATTTTTAAGTAAATATTATTAATTTTTAACATACACTGGGGTCAGAAAGTTTTCCTATTATAAATATAAAAAAATTAGAAGAAATATCTGACGCGAAATAGAAATACTCGTCAACCAGTTAACCTACCATTGATTAGTTAATAAAAAAAATTATTATTTAACTAAATTTCAAAAAGATCCTTCCAGATTTGATTATTTTCGCGAATTACCCCGTGCTTCCCCATTTCGCCCAACCAGAGCGATAAAGGGGGATGTTTATGGGAACGACTCTTGATATAATTCTTATTCTTTTTTGTGCAGTAACTTAGATAACGTAACGACATAACATGCCAAAGGAATGAATGAGGATTTCAAACTTTATTACATGTGTAAGCACGGCCTCTTACAAAATCTATTATAGAGGATGCCATTACTCAATTAACCCAAATCTCACAACCTGGTTCAACAAATACGTGGACAGCACCAATGTCTTCTCCTGGAACTCCGTCATTGCCGACTTGGCTCGGAGCGGCGACTCTGTGGAAGCTCTTCGTGCCTTCTCCTCAATGCGAAAGCTCTCTCTTACGCCAACTCGCTCCACGTTCCCATGTACTATCAAAGCTTGCTCTGCTTTGCTCGATCTTCCCTCGGGCAAACAAGCTCACCAACAAGTATTCGTTTTCGGCTTTGACGAAGATCTTTTCGTGTCTTCAGCTCTTATTGATATGTATTCGAAATGCGGTGAATTGAGTGATGCAAGGAAACTGTTCGATGAAATTCCAACGAGAAACGTTGTTTCTTGGACGTCGATGATTACTGGGTATGTCCAAAACGACCATGCCCATGAAGCTTTATTGCTTTTTAAAGAATTTCTGATTGAGGAGAGTGAGAGTGAAAGCAAAGACAATGTTTTTATTGATTCAGTTGCTATGGCTTCTGTTTTATCAGCTTGTTCTCGTGTTACCAGTAAAGGAGTGACCGAAGGAATTCATGGATTTGTTACAAAGAGAGGATTAGGTAGTAATGTTGGTGTTGGAAATACTTTGATGGATGCATATGCAAAGAATGGTGACGTGCATGTGTCTAGAAGAGTGTTTGATGGAATGGTTGAGAAGGATGCGATTTCCTGGAATTCAATAATTGCTGTTTGTGCACAAAATGGTTTGGCGACGGATGCGCTGGATGTTTTCAGCGAAATGGTGAAGAATCGCAATGTGAAATATAATGCCGTGACATTGTCTGCTGTTCTTTTAGCCGTTGCACACTTAGGCGTTCTGCGTACGGGCAAGTGTATACATCATCAGGTACTTCAGTTTCCTCTCCTGTAAGAGTTGTTATTCATTATGTGATTTGTTTTGTAGGGTACAAATCCTTAAATTTTCCCTTTATTTCGTTTGTGTAGGTTATAAAGATGGGTTTGGAGGAGAATGTGATTGTGGGTACTTCTGTTGTAGACATGTATTGCAAATGTGGGAGAGTGGAATACGCAAGGAAGGCATTTAATCGGATGAAGGAGAAGAATGTAAAATCGTGGACAGCGATGATTGCTGGTTATGGTATGCATTCCGGTGGCAGAGAAGCTGTAGAATTATTTTATGAGATGATAAGAGCCAGTGTAAGTCCAAATTATGTTACTTTTGTGTCGGTTTTAACTGCTTGCAGCCATGCTGGCCTAGTACAAGAAGGTTGGCATTGGTTTAATAACATGAAGCACGAATATAATATAGAACCTGGGGTTGAGCATTATGGCTGCATTGTTGATCTTCTTGGGCGAGCTGGTCATCTCAAGGAGGCTTATGACTTGATCCTGGGGATGAAGGTGAAGCCTGATTTTGTAATCTGGGGTTCGCTTCTTGGCGCTTGTAGGATTCATAAGAATGTGGAGCTTGGGGAGATTGCTGCCAGGAAATTGTTTGAATTAGACCCAAGTAATTGTGGGTATCATGTTACCCTCTACAACATATATGTTGAGGCTGGAAGGTGGGAAGATGCTGAGAAGACACGGATACTAATGAAGAATCGTCAACTGGCTAAACCACCGGGATTCAGTTTAGTTGAACTGAGAGATAAGGTTCATGTATTCTTGGTTGGAGATAAAGAACATCCTCAACATGAGAATATCTATGAGTATTTGGAGGAACTGTATGTGAAGCTGCAAGAAGTTGGCTATGTACCCAACATGACGTCGGTACTTCATGATGTCGATGAGGAAGAAAAGGGAATGACCTTGCAAGTGCACAGTGAAAAGCTGGCTGTTGCTTTTGGGATCATGAATTCAGCTCCTGGTTGCACAATTCAGGTCATTAAGAATCTTAGGATTTGTAGCGACTGTCATACTGTTATTAAATTGATCTCCAAGGTTGTCAACCATGAAATTATGGTTAGAGATTCCAAGCGGTTTCATTTTTTCAAGGATGGTTTGTGCTCATGTGGTGATTATTGGTAACCTTTTCTTTACCCAGTGAGAATTTGTTTACAAAAATGTTTTGCTACAAGTTGGTCATGATCACTAAGGTCATTGATAATAAAATTCTAGTAAATCCTGGCTTTGTACAGAATTTGAGAAGGTATATCTGTAAAATATGAAAAATGAGAGCAATTTAAAATTCTATGACAGAAGCTTGATTTGAACGGATTGGAGTCAGATAGTATTTTGGCTTTAAGGTGAGGCTGAAGGCTATTTCTGACGAATAAGGTTAGATGTCAAGAAGCCATGAGAGAAGCAAGCAATCTGCTGTTGGCATACAATTTGTTCTCAAAACTTGGAGGAAAACAACATGAAATTTACTGTGTAAAACACACCTATATTGTTGTGCACTGTGCATCTGCTACCGTACTTCAATAGAAGATTATGATTAAGAGAAATGTGGAAACATGGTCTAGTTGCCAATTGATTATATAAAATTTCATGGAAAGCCCCTGAAGAATTTGTCCACACAATCTTTCAACATTGATCTGCTCATATCAATTATAAATTCATACAGTGAAGGAAGAATTGAAGTGATGCTATCTTTCCAACAATTGAAGGTCATATCATGAACAACCTGCTTTAAAAAACTTACTGAAAATTAGTTCACCTAGTCTTGACGTCTGAAATTGTTTGCTTTTGACCTCAATTTTTGAGGATCTGAGGCAACTCTGGAGTGTCTTGTTCTCGCTCTTCAAGCGTTCAAGCTGTGCCTGGAGCCTATTAATGGTCTTTCTCTTTTCATCATTTCTTTTTAACAACTCTGCCTTCTGCCGCAGATTTTCTACCATTAGCTTTGTAACTTCAAATTTTAGCTCAGGCCATGTATTCTCCCGTCCAGAACTATCCATAACAAAATCATCCCTAATTTCTTTATCCATTTCGTCATCTCCAATTTTTATTTTTGTTGCCAAATTCGTCTTGCATTCAGTTGATATCAATTCATCTGCTAGCCTATTTAGGTATTCAAAATCGAAGTCAAAATTAGTAATGTTACGTTCGATGTCAGGATCTTCATTAATGGATTCAGAATGGGAATCAATTTCCTCCACTTTAGGATCATTGAAGCTTCCTGCAACACTTTTCTGGCTGTCACTGGTTTGTCTGATTTTTCTGGAGTTGGACGACGAAGATGAAAACCCTGAATGAAGGACATAATTTGATTTGCACCTCAATTGGTCATGTTGTTCTGCTAAAGTACAGTAAGATCTGTTGAAATCTTCGAGCATTTGTATGACTTCTGATTTCTTCTTCCTCCAAATCTCAACGCTGGATGAAGAATTCTCATCTTCTTCCAACAAGGTCATCATGGCCTTCATCTTCTTGTCCCATTCTGCAATTGTACAAAAGTTACAAAGGCCAGAGCCAATGAGGTGAATGAGGGATACATGAACTGGGATGATAACAATGTGTCCCCTTTATTGAATATAACTCTTTTCTTTTCCTCTGTCAATCTCTACAATGAATGTAACCTTGATGATATTTTTCATTGGTTAAAAGTTTAGTCTGTTCATGCCATTTTTCATGTCATATTATTCTAGAGCATGGTAGCAGCAGCATTGCATACAGGCAGAAAACAACAAATAATGAACTGTCGAAGAAATCAAGTAAACCAGCTTGGCTTTTTGATGGCCATGCTGCATTAACTAGAGCAGATGCAGGCGTCATGCAGACCATTCAAGCTTTCTCTATACACATATACGTATACATCCATGAGGAAGGAAAGGGATGAGAAGACAGACCTGAAAGAGTTGTCTGAAACCATAGAGACCGTTGAGGACTGTTAGAACCATCTGGACTCCATGAGGAAGAAGAAGACATATTGTTCTCAATTGAACCAATGTGTTCTTTCAGTGATCACAATCAGATAATGAAGAGAATCACCTGGCTTTGATGACAAATCAACCCAAAACCAAACGAACACGTTAAGAATCTTGAAAAGGGGCTGATTGTGAAGGATTACTCAGTACTCCATTCTCTTATAAAGTAAATTACCTTCTGAAATTCAAAATACCCTCTTAATGACATGAATTTATTTCTTGATTTTTCCCGTTATGGTGGGCTTGATTGCTGCTCATTTCCCATCTGTACCAAAAAAATGTGAGTTATCATTTACAGGTTTTTATATGCTCCTAGTTAGGTACATTCACATTATTTCAACAATTATTTCAAGTCAATAGCCTAATAGTAAACCATATGAGCCGTGATCGTTGACCACCCCTATAGTTGTTGATACCAAATGGTGGACTTAGTAAACAAAGGTCTGATCTTTGTGGAAAATTATTTGTATTTATTGATAACGGAGTAATAGTAGTTACACCGTCATCTTTATTTTTTAAAATAAAATTGCTATAATCTAATTTATTTGTTTTTTTAATTAAAAAGCATAAAAAATTATGGAGGTTTTTAAAAATAATCTTTTTTTTTTATAAACTTAAATGTGACAACCACTACACAACAAAATTTTGAACATTCTTATTATTTTTTAGAGATTTATATTAATTTGTTTGTACAAATCAGTTTTTTTGACATGATCTTTTGTTTTTATAGTTTGTATGTTATTATTGTAACTTAAAATATAATATAAACACATTAAATTTCCTGTGACCGAATCCGAAATGGTAAGGTGCAAATGTGGTGGTGGTAGTGGAAAATTAAAGTTGGAAATGAAAGAGAACAAATGCATATGGCAATATTGATGTTCCCTAAATATGTCTAGGAATATGCCAGCTGTACTTCCCTGGCTGTAGAATATCTCATCAGCTGACTCAGCCATCTCCAAATGTACCCACATGGCAACCGGGTGTCCATTTTTGACTTTTTTGGACATTTTTGTGGACTTCCCTTTGTTTAACACTGTTTTTGTCTAGCAAACTATGGTTTTGTTTATTTTCTAAAATTTTATAACAAATCTTAATTAAGATTCTTTATTGATATAATTTTTATTGATAAATAAATTTAAATATTCTTGGATTGTTCATATTTATTTTTATTATTTCTCTTTATTAATTTATTTTTGTGATGATTAATTAAAAAAATATATATTTGAAATAAGTTATGGTAGAAACCATCAGTATGATTACCATTCTAATGCATAACTTGGTAAAAATATGGGTAAGGACGTTTAGAAATTAATTATTTGAAAAAGAAAAAAGGGCAAAACTTGACCCTTGCCTTGCTTTCCTGTGAAGGACTTTATTGACAGGATATGTACTCTGACCCCTTCCAGCTTTACTGAAACCCATCTTCCTGTGTTATTACAAGTACGAAATCCAAAGATAAATGTAGGCAAGTTACAAAGGTATACATCTTGGTGCTATCAAGATAGGGCTTTTATTTAAAAAAATATTTAAATTTATACTTATATTAAATTAATATTTATTCTTTAAAATTTAATATTTTTTTAAAAAAATTTATATTTATATCTTAAAAATTTGAGGGATAAATATTATTGGGAATAAGTATTAGTATAGCATAAGTGTGAATTTAAATTTTTTTAAAATTTATCTGGGGGGAGGTAAGAGATACATTCCATTGTTGACCATATCAGCAGCAAGTTGAATGCCCGGTCGAGCCCAGCCGCTAAGAAGCAATTCCGTCTCTGATTGATGGTCGAAGAGTCGATAGTGTCAGGCTCGTAATTAATCCTAACACAAGGGTGTTTAACAACCCTCCGATCTCGTATAAATTACGCGAGGGTTTCAACCGATGAAAGAGGAATTTTGCTGGTCTTCTAACAAACAGAGCAAAACACAAGCATTTGGCAGCGGGAGATAGGAAGAGAAGAGAAACGAAAAGGAAAGAAAAGGAAAGAAAAAGAACCCTTTCGTTTCCTTTCATTTCTCTCTCGCTCTTTCAACTCTCAGCCTCTCCAATCTCCATTGAAATTTTTCCAACTCTCAAAAAATGTCTCTCTCAGATTCGTCCAGGAATTCTCTCATTCAAAGCTTTCTCTACTCTCCTTCTCCTTTGCAGAAATTCTTCGATGCAGCTGCGACGCCCTCCGCTTCTGCTCCCGCTCCCTCCTCGACTAGGCGGAGCTTCGTCGTGGCTTCGCCGAGCGAGCCGGGGAAGAAGATAGAGATGTACTCCCCGGCATTTTACGCCGCTTGTACTGCCGGCGGGATCCTCAGCTGTGGACTTACTCACATGGCTGTCACTCCTCTTGATCTCGTCAAGTGTAACATGCAGGTATGTCTCTTTCTTACAGATCTGTCGCTTCAAGTGTCGTTTTTGCTCGATTTTGGCGGTTTTAGTTCTAGATTTGTTGCGAGATTCGCACTTTGTGTCTGTATCTATTTAAGTTGTTTTGTTTGCTTGACGTATTAGATGATTAGATCTGCGATTCGGATTTTGATATCAATTTTGATTCTGTTTTTGATTTTTTAGCTATCAAGATCATATTATATATGAACTTCGTTAAGATTTTTTGCTGGATCTAATATTTTTTGACCCATTTATTATATTTAAAAACTTTCTCAGTTTTTATTTTTTATTCTTTATTCTAGTTTGGATCGTTTCGAGGTTTTGACTGTATGCTCTCGTAGATAATATAGGAAATACATACTAATTAAGGCTGTGTTTGGCACCAGGAATTGGAATTGAAGGTATTTCGTCTTTGATTGTTATATCCAATTCGAAACCTCTAATTCCTTGCTACCAAATACAACTTTAGTTCATCCGTAATGAGTTGACATCTAATATGTAGCTTCTTTTTGAATCTTAAATCTCAACCTCTTTATGAAATGATTCGTTGGTCATAAATTTGTAGAAATATTGTGTCAAAAATTGTGTTAAATATGTAAATGGTTATAATTCAAAGCTATTTTCAGGATGTTTATTTTGATTATTGTTGATTTTGTAGATTGACCCTGCAAAGTACAAGAGCATATCATCCGGCTTTGGAGTTTTGCTGAAGGAGCAGGGAGTGAGGGGCTTCTTCAGGGGATGGGTGCCTACCCTGCTTGGTTACAGTGCGCAAGGAGCTTGCAAGTTTGGATTCTATGAGTTCTTCAAGAAGTACTACTCTGATATCGCTGGTCCAGAGTATGCTGCTAAGTACAAGACCTTAATCTACCTCGCTGGCTCTGCATCTGCTGAGGTGATTGCTGATATTGCACTTTGCCCCATGGAGGCAGTAAAGGTCCGGGTTCAAACTCAGCCTGGTTTTGCTAGAGGTCTGTCTGATGGACTTCCTAAATTTGTCAAATCTGAGGGCGCTCTCGGGTATGCTTATTTCATGTTGCTCCTTTGCGTTCCCAGACATATAAACTAAAGCGTGTAGGACTGTGTCTATAACCAATTTTCTTGAACTTTTGTAGTTTATACAAGGGTCTTGTTCCTCTCTGGGGACGTCAGATTCCATGTAAGTTTGGCATTTCTACAATTTCTAATTATTGGTCTTGTTATGCATGAATTTATGTTTGGAAAACATCAATTTATATTTATGTTTGATCATATTCTAAGGTTATTCATATATCGCTTTTTGTTATGTTTGTATTATAAGTTGGATGGTTAGCTTCTTATTTTTGTGTTCTCATTGTTTTCTGAAACTTTTTGGGATAATGAATTTACATTATATGCATCATTATGTTAATTTGGTTGTTTTTTGCTTGGTGATGCTTGAATTAGTCGCTTAGTGGTTGATTGTTCAAAGAATCACATGCACTGCAAAAAGTCGCACTTTTGTATTTCTATAGTCGCTTTGCTGAATTAGCAATTATTTTGAAACTGAGCGACCTTAGTCCTGGTTCATTCTGACTAATTCCTATCACCAATTACCGATGAGCTATTCCCTTAATTCTTTTTTAAATTATTTTTTTTACATTTTTCTGCTTATTTGCTTCCTGTACTTGGTTCTCATTGTTCTTTCTGTTCTGCATTAGACCATCTGCTTTTCTCTGGTAACTTTGCCCTCAGAGATTGTTCTAGTGTGCTATTCGCTTTGTCTACCACGAATTCAATCTTGTTAGCAATTTGGTCTTCTCTGACTCTTTCGATTGGTCATAGTGGTTGTTTGGTGGTTTTGATATAAAGATATATATATTTTTTTTGAATTACGCAGATACTATGATGAAATTTGCTTCTTTTGAGACCATTGTTGAGAATATCTACAAGTATGGTATCCCCACTCCAAAGGACGAGTGCAGCAAATCTTTGCAACTTGGTGTCAGTTTTGCTGGTGGCTATGTTGCTGGTGTCTTCTGTGCTATTGTGTCTCATCCTGCCGACAATCTGGTCTCTTTCCTCAACAACGCCAAAGGGGCAACTGTTGGTGATGTGAGTGCTATACCAATTGCTGGTCATTTGAACTTCACTATTCCTTCAATTCTTATTTCTTCTTGGTTCTTACTTTTGCTTTTGGTTGTGCAGGCTGTGAAGAAGCTAGGTTTGTGGGGTCTATTTACCCGTGGACTTCCTCTCCGTATTGTTATGATTGGAACACTCACTGGAGCCCAGTGGGGAATTTATGATGCATTCAAAGTTTTTGTGGGATTGTAAGTTCTTTCCTTTGTTTTTAAGTTTCACTGCTTATCAATTCAGGGTTTTTGTGGCTGATTTTATTTGTTAATGGGATTTGACTTAAATCTTCAGGCCAACCACCGGTGGAGTTGCTCCTGCTGCTACCGAGCTTGCAAAGGTGTAAAACATTGAACACTCGAGCAAATGGTTTTTTTTGTCGTTTTGTGGAAACTGGGGAACTTCTTTGTAGGGATTAATAAACATAGGATTGCAGAAGGCGCTTGAGTGGCACTCAAGTTAATGGAGTATTCTTTTACCTGAAAAAAAATTATTCGACTATTGGTTTTGTCGTCATCCTATTATTTGAAAACTTTTTTGTAGTTAGATCATATATGAAATTTCACTTGGATGCTAAGATCTCAGTTTTCCCCCGTTCAGAAGAATAGGCAAACAAAAATAATGGGCAGTAAAGGGGGGATTAACTCAGTTCAATCTGCCTATTTTTTGTCATTATTCAGCTGTATTTGCAGAGATTTTGTGTTACTATACAAAGCATGGGATTCGTGCTTATTGGATCACAGCAACAATTAATTTCTTCACTGCCGAAATTTCCTTTTGGGCTTAGTGAGTTTGTTAATTATGTGCCCCTTGCTTTCCTGTCATCTGCTTCTATTTGCGTATTTTGGCGTGAACTTGAAGTGCTTACTCCATAGATTGCTAATTCAGCCTTGATAAAGCCTGTGATGATTGTCATCCTCTTAAGGAGATTGTGCCACAATTTGGTATTTGATTTGGTGTCAAATATTTATCACTTAAATGAACAGAAAGTATGCTCTAACGAATGGCCTTTGGGTAATCTTCAATTATTATTGTTATAATAGTTATGGTCATTTTCCATTACAAGTTTCATAGATCAATCAGCTGAAAAGATATGAGAGGCTAGCTGACGTAAATATATTACGACAATTACCTAAAAGTGTGTCATGGTTCTGTATAAGCTGTGACCCTTTCGAAAAAGGTCTACATAATTCAACAAAGGCAATCTTAGCACTCGAAAACATCTTAAAAATTGTATTTTTTATTAAAACAAATTAGTAAAATAATTAATTTAACATAATTTTATACTAATTTTTCGAGTTTAGTCTAGTCCTCAACAAATTAATTTAAACGCATTGTGTCTAGCATCTACTATTATTATTACAACAATTAAACAAACGAATCTTATCCGCCACGGGAACAAAAGTTCATTAGAACAGAAGATTATAAGCAACATTTCCTTCTTAAAAGTGGAAGTTCCGAGTCTGGACGCAGCCTTTTTGCCGTTGACTGTCCCAAAGAGATTGTAGTTGGCATGGTCCCGGCTGATATGCCCAAATGTTAATAGAAAATAAGAGATTAAATACTCCGACTGGCAATCACATCCCGGTAGTAGTGCTACTAAGCATTTCATATATCAGACAAGTAATCAATCGAGAAATTGCATTAAGCATGCAGATTATCATAACATAATAAATTGAAGGTTCCGGCATTGATACTCACTAGATACAGATAGTAAAACCTCATAAAATATAACTTAAAATACAAATTTCAGATGGCAAGATCTTCCCCACAAATTTCATCCCTCTGCTAGCAGAACCTGAATCCTCAGCAAAGCTGAGATCATAACAACAAAAGAATTTGGGTAAATAATTCTAATATACATTATCTTCACTCCTGCCCATTATTGCTGCCATCGAGAGGAATTCTTGGACACTGAATTTGGTGCAGATATAGAACTGGAACTCAGCCTCTATCAGACAAGATTGATTGTGAAGGAGACATACGGATGAGCTTCAGCATCACCTCCCAAACCAGCCATCCCTCCAACTTCATCTTCAGATTTCCAGTATGTGCTGCATCAACATCAGGAAAAATAAACAAATCAGAGAAGAGTAGTTATCACTTCCAACATCTGAAGAGAAGGGAAGGTAAGTTTAAATTACAATGAAAAAGAAAGACCAAAAAGGAAAAAAAGGCTCATCAGATGCACATGTCCAGGTAGTGAAGGCATAAAGAAAAATCCTGACTCTAGATAATTTTATAGATTACTGAGGTTCACTCAATGCCATTAAGATTTCAGTTTAATTACCTGTGTGAACTGTCACACAATTCTTCCAAAATTGAGCGCACTTTCTTTTCGCTCTTCGGTGAGGGAGCTAAAACACATGCCTGAAATTACCTCAACACCACCAATGCTTAGTCATACAGCCTATGGCTGGTTATAAAGCCGTTAAGGAATATAAGAGTTCAATTACCAAGAAAGATGGTGGCAAGCCATATCTCAGAATGCTCTCGGCAAAGACACGTACAGCACAAAAGTGCATCCAGGAGCTGAAAACCTACAAGCAAAAAACCCATCAAGTGAAAATTAAATTATGAATTTCACAACTAAAATAGTATATAGATAATGACAGAAATGAACAATACAGAATACGAGATACAAACCATTTTCATACCCTTTTCCTAAAAGAATATATTTTGAAAATTAACTTATTTCATTTCTCAGAAATTTCATTAGTCCCCGAACACTAGATATGTGCATTGTACGACATAATGAAGAATATTCACAACAAAAACCAATTTCATTCATTTAAATTATGCTCTTGTGAAAATATTTATGAAATTGACATTAATGGAATTAGGAGAAAATACCTCCCCATAACTGGTATAGCACCATTGCAGAAGGGAGCTTCTCAAATTTTCCTGGTCTTGGACCAATTTTTCTAACTCCTGCTTCCGAGTTTCTTGAGCTTCTGAACTGTATTCAAAATCACGAATCTAGATAACCAAATAAAAAAAAAAAAAGAAAAAACACCTGAATTAGAGATCCTCTATGAAGTCAAATAACAAAATCGTAACATAAGACTGCAAGATATCAATGAACAATCTTAGCAAACCCTTGTAATGAAAATCTCGAAAGTAAATTTCATAAGGTATAAAATGCAGGTTGTCATTATTGTGACATTCATACATCAGAAGAAACACATCATGTGCAGAATACACTCACTTGGAAGCCCTTTTCACGTGCAGCAGTTCTGAAATTGTCTGCAACACGACCGAATAGTGTGACAGTGTAAAGTGCATATTCATTATCCTCGTACAACTTCTTGGAGGACCTAGGGACCTAAAATTGAAAACTTGGTTAAATTATTGAGATTGAAACCATGACAAAAAGAAATGTAGATTCAGTTGTTTCACATCACTCCAATAAGATGATGGACCTAAACTTCAACTTCAGAAAACCTGTCTCAACTGGTCAGCAAGGCAGCATTCTACGTCATCACCCACTCAAATGGCATTCTCAAAGCTGGAATAGTTGGAATCAGAATATACAGCGAAAAAGTAATTCTTACCACATAGCTAGTCAATGTTTCATAGCTGCCCAACCAATCTTTCTGGGAATACTTGGGAACAATTGCAAGAAGCGTTACTAGATGTTCTGAGGTAATGATATCCTCTGGTTTTACCAGATTGGAAAGATCACGAACAGCTAAGCTGAGATAGAAAGAGACGTAATTAGCTAAACAAATAAAGATACAAATTTCCTCACAACCTAAAACTTAAAAAATGCATATACCTTCCAGTTTGCTTTCGGTTAATAGCATTAAGCTGACTGCGCACGTTGTTATACTCAGCAACACGAACCTAACACAACATACAAACAAAGCTATAGGACCCAAAAGTTCAATTCAATATACACAAGTCAAAGCTAAATAAGTTAAAACTTAAATTTGATGAAGTTTAAAACCTCAAGTGAAAGTTCATAAATTTCTTACAGACCCCAGGTAAAAGAGTCTCATTCTTTTTTTCTTTTTTTTTTTCATTTCTTAGCAGCAGCGAGATGAAGACAGAAACAGTAAGGCAGGCAGCCACATTTACAAAGAAATGAAAAGCTCAATTAGATGATGCCACCCTAATGACAGTTGAACCTTACTCCCCTCAATATATCACAAGGTGTTTCAATACTGTTTCCTTTGAGCTCATCTATTTTATTTTTGGTTTAAACCTTTTATTATATTTTATTCTCTCATTATTAATTATATATTGATACCCAAAAATCTTCCAACCTTTCCCTTATTCATCATGTTCTCTTGGCAACTGCTTCAATCCTTACAACATTAGCGCCAAGAAACTAGTAAATAATATTCCAAGTAGGTGGTTCCAAGGGAATTTCAACCCTTATTCACCTATTTTTATTCACTCATGTCCTTGGTCAAATACCAAGAACATGGTACCAGCTATTCATTCAGTTATAGCAGACCAGCATAATTCTACAAAAAAGATCATAAAAGATACAATCATGCATCAACTCAAACAAAA
This sequence comes from Bursera palmeri, assembly GCA_026225775.1. Classification (NCBI taxonomy): domain Eukaryota; kingdom Viridiplantae; phylum Streptophyta; class Magnoliopsida; order Sapindales; family Burseraceae; genus Bursera; species Bursera palmeri. The sequence goes on along the minus strand of JANKKB010029750.1, from coordinate 8,109 downwards.
GACTAAATACGTAGGGAGCTAATAACAGATTATAAGCAACTTTGAAAAAGGAGATTCACATTAAGAAGTGATTCTACAGAATCAAATAATAATCTAGAAGATATTAACAAGTTCAATCGTCTGACTGCTAAGTGTTCTGATAAACCTACATATAATGGCCATGGGGGAGAACATTACCTTAAGATCATCTTCAATCTTTGCAACTTGAGTGTGAATGCTATCAATGATTTCCCTCAAAGGAGACATTGTTGGGTACTTTGCTTCATCCCAAACAAACCTTCCAAGACAAACCAAAACCCAACTCATAACATGCAGAAATCATTCAATGAAGAACCTATTTCCAAAACTCAAAGTCCACTAAATTCAATTCAGAACACAAAAATCATTGATACCACTGAAAAACTCTACACAGCAATGATTTTCTTTTTGAAGAAAAAAAAGATTGAGAATATATAAGTTCACTAAATGCAACACATAACAAGCATATATTAGCCAGAGTCGAACCCAGACAAAAAATCATGCTAATTTACTGAATCGATATTTACCTGGTGAGGTAAGAATCGACCGGTACTCCATCAACAGTCAGAGAGCTACTCTCCACACCAGATACCCTCTCCAATTCCTCAATCTGCCGCCTGATCTTGTGACTCACTCCTTCAACAAAACTATTTGACTGCACATGTTTCATATCACAAAATTCTGAAATTGTTAACAAACTTTGTAACTTAATGCTAAATTCTAATAGATTATTTCACGCTCCAAAAATCAAAACGAATCATTAAATTCTCAACCAACACCAAAGAGAATTCATACTAAAATGATTAACACCACCTATAGATCTAATTCCGAATAAAATTACAAAATTGGCATTCAACATTAAAAACTCAAAATAAATTCTTTCACATTTCAAAATTCTCATAATTTCGAAATTAAGTAGATCTAATATTCGTAAGAAATCATCATCTGAACAGAAATTAAATCAAAACAAAATTAAGAATATTACCTTCAAGAGATCATCGCTAAGAGCAAGAAGGGAATCAAGGGTTCCAACACGGAGATTAGGAATATTAAACTGCACAAAAACAAATAAGATCAAAAAAGACAAAGCAAAACGAAAAAAGAGAAAAAAAAAATGTGAAGAGGATCAGATCTGTGAGTTACCCTGTAGAGGGGAGTGTCAAAGGAATGTTTGGAGATTTGTTCCTGCAAGCGATTCCATAGAGTAGTGGGTGAGTTTTGTACTGGAAGAGACACGACCCAGTATCTTGAAGCCATTTTCACCAAGCTCTTCTCTAAAGAGTTTGCGTGTTATAATAATGGAGTTTGTTGTTTAGATTATAAATGCTCAAGCAGCTTTTGTAATTGTTCCTCTTGCCTCGCCTAAACTTGCTAATCAACTCACGACATCTACTCCTACTGTGACCTTCCCTTACATGTTAACTTTTGATGATTAGATTTGTAACATATAATAATAAGATTTTAATATTTTATTCTATAAAATAAATTATTTGACGTTTTAGTATTTTAGGTCTGATATTCGTCTAAGGTGATAAATTTTAGTGAAATTATCAAAAATATCTAAAATTAATGAGGCTTTTTAAAAGTAATTATAGCTCCAAAGCATTTAGGCTCATGATCACAAAGAGAGTAATCTGAGTCGGAGATACCAACAATAAAAATAAATTAAATATTAAATTGTAGATTATGATTCTACAATATAAATTTTTAGGAAATATAGTTATTTTCAAAAAGTCAATTTAATTTTAATTATTATTAATTAACCCTAAATTTTAAAAGCCTAAAAAAATTATCTATTTTTTAGTAAAATTCTTAAAATATATCAAAAACAGTTATTTATTGTAGAGTTCAAAAAACTCTATAATTATTTTCGGAATGTAGAGCTGTCGAGCTCTAAAACCAAAAACAGTTGTGGAATTATTTTTTAATGGAAAATATTTTTTTTATTATAAGTGCCTAAAATTTTTATTATTATTATGCCTCTTTTACAATTGTGAAATATCACAAAATATAGGATCATATTTTCTAATTATTGAGAAAAAAATAATAATCGCCCACCGTGGGGCTCGAACCCACGACCACAAGGTTAAGAGCCTTGCGCTCTACCGGCTGAGCTAGACGGGCTTTTTATTTGGGTGTTCTTTAATTAGTAAAATATCATACTAAGGAACACCAAGAATTGCCTAATACCTGTGATTGCAGAGACCTTGAACTAGATAGTGTAGTTTTGCCTCGTCCAAGATGCACTTAAAAAAGGGGAAAATTACATTGACTCTCTAATTAAATTTTAATAAAATACTTAATTTTGATTTTTTTGTTAAACTAATACTTATCTATCAAAAATTAGATTTTTGGACGTAAATATTAATTTTTATAAAAACAGTCGTAATTTTTAGAGGTTAAATATTAGTTTTGTAAAAGTCTGTAATTAAATATTTTCTTAAAATTTAACTGGTGGTCAAAGTAAATATCCCCTCAAAAAAGCCTTCCCAACTTTGTCACTAAATCATTAGTTGCTTCAAATCGCTTCTCGGGCTCTCGGCTTGAAAGAGGAGTAATCAATAGCAACTTCTACTAAATCTAAAATTTGGCATCTTACTCCATAATAGCTTTATTGATATTGCGGCAATATTAATAATAATATTAGTAGTAGTAGCAACTCATGTTCATCTCAAGAGGAACAACACAGGAATATATGTTGCAAGTTTCCACTTGCTACTCTTTATTACATTTATACTTTCACATACAACACAAAAAGCACGCTAGCTGCCTGCTTCATCAGGGCCAAAATAAAGTTGTTTCCATTTTTGTGTAGGTTTATGAGGTAGTGCCCTCTTGTTTAACAGAAAGACAACACCAATATATTTCAGTAGAACTCATCAAGAGATAAGTTTTCAACGGGTCCAAAGTTTTCCTGCAGAGTTCCAATCCTTGAATAGCTTGTCAGTGATCCACCCAAAAAATCCAGTGGAGAGTCATTTGAGAAGGTTGTGGTATCATAGATAAACGACATTCCCGTGTTGTCGGCCAGCATTGGATAATTCATGTAGAAGGAGCTGGACTTATTAGCTTCATAATCATGAAAAAAGATGTCATTGACATCACTCGTGAAATTAGTATATATTACATCTTGATCAGAAGCCTTTTTAGCCTGAATGACCTGACAAAATATCAAGCAAAATTTGCTGTAAGTAATCAATATACAAAAACTTTTAATTTCACAATGTCAAAGATTTAGTATAGCATACATAGTTCTGATTTTGATTATCTTGGTACACTATGATGAAGTCTCCAAGTTGTAATCCATGGGTTGTAACAAAATCTCCTGAGAAAATTCCAAAAGGGGATTAAGGAAATTCGATTGATTTATAAAACAGTCAAGATAAAATGGAAACTAAATCAAGAAGTTGATGAAGTTGATATATACGTACCAGTATTTTCAAGTACATACATTCGGCTGTTGTTGTTAGGCCAAAACCTGCTTATGAAATAAGGAAGACATGTCAATTATTCACTAATTATATAGATTCAGAAAAGAAAGCTGCCAATGAACAGAACTCGAATTTTGGGGGCTTCATTGTATTTAATTGGCATAGATGTTCCGAAGGCAAAATAAGCAAGATATTACTATCCTTTTGTCTAATTTAATTTCCTTCTATGCTATAAAATAATCATGTATTATCAGATATAGGTACCAATTCTTCTTTTTATTGAATTGATAGTATCTTTCTGCATGCGTCAAGGAGAGAGCCGGAGTAATTAACTCGAACCTGTACTTGAAGCTCCAAACGTGAACACCATCCAAGTCATCCATGCTGATAAGAATTCCTTCCTTGGACTCGAGAATTGGAAGATAAGCTTCAGCTGCTTTCTGAAATGCAGTTGCTTCATCATGCCATTTATGTTCACAAGCAAAAGAAGTTGCATTTGAATAAAGCTAGGCAAGTAGTTTTTACATTAATATTATGTGATACATACTTGTTATTTGACAAGTTGCTCAAATTGACCCTTGATTTTGTATTCTTAGAGGGAGTTTTATCCAGAAGTTCAACTTGGGAGATGATCAGTATTAATTTTGTGAGCATACAAGAAATATTAATCTAATATTAGATGAGAAGTAGTGTACATTCAAACCTTTGGCAGTACCATTCTCCTGAGGGAGCTGACATCACTGTTCTTAAGTTCCTTCTGGAAAAGGAATCTCAACCTCCTTGGATCAATTACCTAAAGCATGTATAAAGAGTATTCAGGAGTCATCAAATGACGTAGTAGATAGAAGCAGTGCTGCTAAAAACTGTACTCATGGCAGGCACACAGCACTGGCTAGCTAGATAAAAGGAACATTCACTACATATGCCGCTAACGCAGATTATCAAGTATTTACTAAAAATTCAGATTACCAACATAGAAAGTTACAACATGAATAGATTATGCTCCTGATATTGGCAAAAGTATCAAGCAATTAACAGCACAGTATTAGTAAACTACAATACACAAGTAAATTTCAAGGGCAATTTGTAACTAAACAAAACTAATTAGGAAGGTCATTAATTTTATCTGATCCCTATCTCTACACGGCAAGCAAAGGAATGTCCCAGTGAATATCATCATTGGGTAACAAGTAGAGATGGATGCATCAGATTTTGAGAAAGATCTCTACGCCTCAAAAAGCGGATTAATATTGATAAATTTTCCATGGTCAAATGCACAAATTCATGAAGTGGTCTGTACTTTTATAATTTGTAACGTATAAACTTTTAACTTTGCATATACCACATTAACGGTCTTGTCATGTAATACATACTTCTCTTTACTAAGATCACAAAGATAAAAAACAAGCAATTAATTATAGATTCAAAGTTAGATTAAGGAAATGTCATTTAGAATCTCAAAACATAACGAAACGATCAAAGAAATTAAATGGAGATATGCAACTACTACAATTCTGTATAACCATTGAGAAAAGTAGGCATCAGTTGTCTTAGACAGATTCATTCCTTTAGCCAATGGTTTGTTCACAATCATTCTTACAAATCCTCTCTATATGCTGTTTATAAATTAAATATTCCCTTTTTAATTCAGATTCAAATTCATTCCACGAATTACAAACTAATATAAGTAAGAACAATAAAACGAAGAAAAGTTCCAAAAACAATATCGATCTACTCAATTCTTGCAATTTTTGTTCCTCTTTTCCAGGATCTATATAAAATCTAGAGATCCCAGAAAGAGAGAAACTGTGTGTGTGCAGATAGTACGTACGAAATATTATTAATAGAACAAGCCTCAAAATTACATCAGAAACGTTTGCAAAGAAATTAATATATAGTTATCATGGGTCGAAACAATCAATTTTTTTTTTTTTTTTTTTTTTTAATTTTTNCATCAGAAACGTTTGCAAAGAAATTAATATATAGTTATCATGGGTCGAAACAATCAATTTTTTTTTTTTTTTTTTTTTTGTAATTTTTCCAAAAAGAGAAAATAAGAACCAAATTAATTACGAAATCTTTAAAGCGAGAAGCTGCTTAAAATGCAAAACGTTTAAAATATAATTAAAATAAACAAAATTAAACGATAAACAACCACATGACATGACACTACTGCCCTATCGAGTTGACAGAACTGGGATATAAAACTCCTACAGCTACTCCTATCTTGTATAGGAGTAGAACTCAATAATAATTAATTAAATTAAAATTTATAAGTCAAGGAGAGGGAAAAAAAAACTCACACGTGCGGGAAGAGTGGTGGGAGGCACGTGCGAGGTGGAGGAGGAGGAGGAAGAAGAAGCAAAGGCCAAAAGATTGTAGGAAGAAGATCGCCTCTGTCTGGCCATCCTTTTCTTCCTGTTGACACCAAGACTGGTAACAGCAGCTACAAGGTCACGGGTTGACCCGCCACGATCGGATCTAAAGCGGGTTTTGTCCCCCTTCACAGTGACACCCTCAACACCTGCCATGAAAGCACAGGCCTCGGTTTTCTCATGAACACTACTAGTAGTAAGAGGCGTTTGGTCCATCATCATTAGGGTTTTTTGGGCCAGAGTCAATTGGTCAAGCTCACAACAACCCCCCAAAAAAAGGAAAAAAGAAAGAAGCACTATTGCTTTTGATTTCAGTGAGAGACTGTTGTCTGTCTCTCTGGCTGTGCAGATCGAAACTACCGGTGATGGACGCTCGGCAATCACGAAATGGGGCTTTGGTTTAAAGGGAAAGGTGGTCTTTTTCTATTTTTAGCAAGACTTTGGTGAATGCAGTGCCTGGTTCTTGTGACATTTGTGCCTTCTGCATTCACTCTTTTGTTTTTGATCTTTTGTTCTCATTATAATTTAATACATATTCACATATTATCATCACAACTACTCTACTTGTAGTGATAATGATAGGTAATAAAATGTGTAATGGGTAATTGGGTTTGGGTGAGAAGTTTGGATCACAAAGTAGGGTTAGGGTTTGGTGATCACAGGTGCTGTTCCTGGTGACAAATGTTGTGCATGGATTCATGGGTGGTTTTAGATCTTTGTTGTTATTATATTGTACAAATTTCTGTGAGCTAAGTGAAGTGTATGGAGAGTAAAAAGTGAGAAAGAACAAAGTGAACTAGGGTTAGGGTTGAGTTTGTGTTAGCTAGGGTTGTGTTAGGGAATGGCCAAGAAGAGAGCGACGAATGTAAGGTGGAGAAGCAACAGGTGTTGCAAAAGTTCTGATTCAATGCAACGGAAATCAATGGCGTTTGGGCGTATTGGACTCTTCGTCTTTCCATGTAATTAAAACGACACGCTCTCACTCTCTCTCTCTAAGCTAAAGAAGAGTGGTTTTGAATTTTTGATGGTGGGAAAGAGAAACCGCTACACATATGTGTCTTGGTTTCCAGCATGGTTCACTCCGAAGCTTTACGTGGTGGGAGATTCCATCGTTTCAGTGTAATCCTCATACTGCAGACAATTCGTATAAGTGTCTTCTGTGGATGAGACTAGCTTAGAGGACTTATCACATCAAATAATCAATTAAATAAATAATACAAAGAAAAAGTTTATTATTATTATTATTATGTGTGATCATTTCACTTTTGATAAAGAAATTCTTGGTACCATGCATTTGCTATATATATATTTCAAAATTAATTAATTATACTTGTGTTAATTCATAACTGAGGAAAAAAAAAAAAAATCATGTATACAAAATAAGATTTTATTGGATGATTATGCTAATAGCCTAATACCCGTACTTCTTACAGGAATTTTTTTTAATATATATATAAAATCATTTTGAATGATAAATTGTAATAAATTTTCTTATTGTTGATCATGATAAATTACTATTAATTGACTTATTGTTATCAATTACATTAAACGGATTTTAAAATATATTGAGTTATATAAATCCCAAAACTATATTTCACATTCTGATTTTTATGTATATTAACCATTTTTATTTTAATTAATAATTTAATTTGTATCCAATAATATAAATAATTTTAAAAGCAAATAGATATTCAATAGCTTAATATTATGTTTTACATAAAATTAATACAAAATTTTAAAAAATATATCCATACCCTATCAGATCTACTGGTATTTTTTTAATTATGTTATAATTATATTTTCACGTAATATACATTGATTTATTAATTTATAATTGATTACGAAGGTTTTAAAAGAAAAATCAAATGTTTACTATCAAATTTTAATAATAAACGTTTTTTAAAAAAAATATTATAGAGCAATTTTTGGGATTAATATATATATTTCCACCCTCAGGAGAGACTTTCCTTAAAATTGTTAGAGAATAATATTATTACTCATTTTTTTATTTAATTAAATTGATAACTATAAATTTTAAAGAGACAAAATAATAATAATAATAGTTACTACCGAAGTTCAAAACTATATACAATTAATATAATAATAACCTAAATAACCTATGATCCCAATTTTTGAAATTCGAATGAAATTGACTCAACAGAATGTTTCAAGTCAAACCCTAAACCGTCTCAAACACGTAATATACATTAGATAAAATGAAAACCAAGGAAGGTATCATTGTCCAAATTGGTTATTCGCAAGGGATCTGCACCAATCTCCGTATG
>JANKKB010029749.1:0-29782 GCA_026225775.1 Bursera palmeri | reverse complement strand
GATGCATGACCATGATGCATTGCATGGATTGATTGGAGAGGCACAAAGTACGAAGCAACGGGAGTAGGTTATAAAATCGCGGCTAGCGCTCCCCTTTAATTAACTTGTCGACCAGCCGTGATCTTATCATCTGCGGTGCATTTACTGCTCCTACTTTAGTTCATTTTCATTTACCAACACTACCCTTACTAACTCAAACAAATAACATGAAGACCTAAAGAATTTAACAAAAATAAAAGAGATTTTGAAGGACAAATACGTAAGTACGTTCCCATTTAACATTGGAAAGTATTGTACATCTTATCCCCTTTTATAAATAAAACCAACCCTAGCTGGTCTAGTCTGTCACTCATACTCTTCAGTCTTCACTGTTCGTTTTAAGATCTCCCAGACTCTCTTGAGACTTTTTACAAACACTCTCACAAATCACAATGCTTCTTCAGCTTCACCCACTGTGCTTCCTTAGTCTACTCTTTCTCTCCCTCTCTTTCTTCTCCTCCGCCACCGCAACTAAACATGATGCTCCACATGATCTCGTCCGTTCATCATGTGCACACGCCAGCTACCCCACCCTCTGCCTCCACACGCTCTCCTCCTACAAGGGACCAGCGAAGACCCCTCGCGACCTGGCTCAAGCAGCCGTGAAAGTCAGCCTCTCTCGAGCGAGCAAAGTGTGTGACTACCTGACCCAACTCGCGTCGAGCATTAACAAAGGCAAGAGCACCAACAAAAGAGAGCGAGCTGCGCTGAGTGACTGCGTGGAGCAGATATCCGACTCGGTGGAAGAGCTGAGCAAGACGCTGAGTGAACTGAAGCACTTGAGAGGAGAGACGTTTACTTGGCAGATGAATAATGCAGAGACATGGGTCAGCGCAGCTTTGACTAACGAAGACACGTGTGTTGATGGGTTTGAAGGTGTTGATGGGAAGGTTAAGAGTGATGTGAAGAAGAAGATCACTAACGTAGCCAGAGTCACAAGTAACGCTCTGTATATGATTAATCGTCTTGACGAGACCCGTGAGAGGCCCAGGCCCGCCATAAAGCCTTGAAGATGGAAGGTTGCGATCATTCCCTTCCGTTCCGTACGATTATATATATATATATATATATATCATGAACCTTGTTGCGCTAGCGTGTGCGTGTGCGATTGCGTGATTTTCTTTTCTTTTTATTAATCTTTTGTGGACCAAGTTGTATGTATAGTTATTAGTTAAGTCAAGTATGTTGCTGAATATATGTTATGTAAAAATGGAAAGTTTACCAAGTTTATGTAATCTTATATTATGTTTTTCCAAAGCCAGTGCTGTGCGTGAATTTTGGTAATGCATATAAGGAAAATGATTCGGGAATATACTGATTTGTTAAAATCAAAACTGATAGGCTAATCTAGATCTCTTTGACCGACACCTTGAAAACTTATCTGCATAAGAAGGTAATTTTCATTCTAAATTATTAGCTTTTTAACTAAAGAAGTATCTGGTTAGATTAAACAATATAAACAAAGTTCGGGAGGGTTGGACTTTGGACAAATGGTGACTCAGAAAACTAAGCCATAGATGAATATGTTAGATAGGTCTCACATCTTCCTCGACCATTTCTTTTATTTAAAAAAAAAAAAATCCCCACGGGCCAATTCAACCCCACAAAAGATTCCCATACTCACACCCAACTATGAAATAAATATAAATAAATATATTTATTTTCAGAGATACACACACATATATATATATATATAGATGTATATCATCTATTTTTGAAAATATCATAGTTCTAATGGTGTCAAAAACATTTAAGTTGTTTTTAGAAATATATATTGTTGTAGATGGATTTGTAATATCTTAGACCGACAAAGATTGAGATTGATTAAGTTGGTTTGAGTGATTTGATATTGGGCCAGGCCAACATTGTTAACTTTCATGATGCTGATTGTTGTTTTTAATGGTTAAGGTTGGATTAGTTGATTATTCTCCACCATGGTATAGTGAACAATTAAGGATATAAAAAACATGCTAACGGCACCGTGGGCTTGTTATATACTGAGTAAGTCAATCTAACCCAATCCAATATATTTCAGTTGGGCCATGTTCTGGCCCTGATTTACTGAACTTGAGCTGGCCCAAATAATTCTAACGATTTCCCTATGCAACCCGAGACAGACCCGAACCGACTCTTCGCCTAAACCCTAGCTAAAGTCCCTCCTTCTCAACAGCTACTTCAGCAAGGATTTTCTGCAACAACACACACAGTTCACAATGGACGACACCTTCGAAACCGAAGATGGATTCTTTACAGAAGACGACGACTTGTGTTCTTCAATCCTTTCCCGCTTCTCAAGCTCCACGCAGGATGACCACCTGCACCTCTGCACCACGATCGGCGCCATGTCTCAGGAGCTCAAGGACCAAAACCTCCCTCTAACTCCGGTCGCCTACTTCGGTGCCACATGTTCCTCCTTGGACCGTCTCCTCTCTTCCTCCGACCCCGACTCCTCCTCCCACGTCATTAGCTCTCTCACCACCATTCTCTCACTCGTCATTACTAGAATTCCCCTGGCAATTCTGAAAAAGAAGGGAGATTTCATATCGCGACTTGTGGTCCGCGTTATTCGGTTGAATTCCGCCACTGCTGGCGCCGTAGCTTCTGGACTGAAAGTTTTATCACATTTGTTGATCAGTAGAGGAAGAGTCAATTGGTCTGACGTGTCGCAGTTATACTGTGTCGTTTTAGGATTCGCGACTGATTCCCGTCTGAAGGTAAATTTTTAATCTTCATATAGAATTCTGTTTTGAGGTTTAGTTTTGCTATTTGTAAAATTCAATATCAAATTTGTAATGAATTATCAGTTATAACACTTCCCTTTTACATGATTTGGTGTTGCTTAATGGCTTCTAGACTTGATTTTTGAGATTGGTTTTACATTTTATCTGGTCTGTGAATGCTAACTGGGTTTCCTTGCAGGCGAGAAGGCAGTCGCATTTGTGTGTCCGGGAGACCCTGCTAAGTTTTCAAGGAACGACAGTTCTGTCTCCGGCAAGTGAAGCTATCACAAACATTTTTGAAAAGTTTCTTCTCCTGGCTGGTGGATCAAACACAAATGCTAATGAAAAACCAAAAGGAGCTCAGGAGGTTCTTTTTTTGTTGGAAGCTCTTAAAGAGTGTCTTCCTCTTATGGCATTGAAGTATAAAACTACAATATTTAAGTACTTTAAGACTCTTCTTGAACTTCGGCAGCCACTTGTTACAAGGCGAATAACTGATATTCTGAATGTAATCTGTGTCCACCCATCTTTGGAAGTTTCTGCTGAAGCTCTGCTTGACCTATTATGCTCGTTAGCTCTTTCTGTTTCCATAAATGAGACGAATGTGGATGCCATTACATTCACGGCTCGCTTGCTTAATGTTGGAATGACAAAGATCTATTCACTTAATAGGCCAATATGCGTGACCAAACTTCCAATTGTATTCAATGCCCTTACAGGTTTTCTTAATTCCTTTTTGCAGTGAATTTGATTGCATTTGATTATGGGATCATAAAAATGTATGAAGATGTTTCTCACTATAGGTTTTGGCAGATATTTTAGCCTCTGAACATGAGGAGGCAATATTTGCAGCCACTGAGGCACTGAAGAGTGTTATAAATGCTTGTATTGATGAAAGCTTGATAAAAGAGGGAGTAGACCGGATTTTGAATACAAACTCGGATGCAAGAAAGGCTGGGCCAACTGTAATCGAAAAAGTGTGTGCATCTATTGAGAGCTTACTTGATTATCCCTATAGTGCTGTCTGGGATATGGCATTTCAAGTTGTTGCAACAATGTTTGATAAATTAGGTATTACTATTGCTTATTCTACTTTTTTTTCCTCCTCTAATTGTATATTTTTGTGTCTGCTATTCTGCTTGGTTAATAAGCGACTAAAATAATAGATTGATCGGCAAGTAATGTTTGTGATGGCTAGCTATGTTGATAATAACTACTTCATGTGTAGAAAACAGTCAAGTCATATTATGCTGTATCCATCCTCTCTTTTGTTCTTGATGTTTTCTTGGAATGAAGAACAGCCTGATAGAAGTTTCTTGTTATCAGCATAGTTTCAGTCCTTTTGATATAGCATGTAGTCTTGTATTATATTCTACATTGTGTTGTTTAAAAAATTCTGCAGTATAAATTAATTTTATAACTCAATTGTTAATATTCAGGAATTTATTCCTCTTATTTCATGAGGGGAACCCTTAAGAACTTGTCAGACATGCAGAGTTTGCCAGATGAAGACTTTCCTTACAGAAAGCAGGTATTAAATTTCTTTTGGGAAAACTTTTGAATGTACTTATCATGGTGTAACATATTTGTATTATAATATGTCTCAACGAATTTGATGTGTTATCTATTCAGATACCTGCCATGTTTGTGGCTTAGACTGATACAGTCAGCACTCTTTATGACATCCTAGGTTTTAAAATTTGATATTATTATAGTATGACTAGCCATGGCTCATCTGGAAGTTTCGATTCTTTTTCCATGTAAGATGTATCAGTCTTGCACTACCGCACTGTAGATATTAACAAGACCTTAACTAGGACTCTTGATTCAATTTCAATAACTCGGTCTTTAAAACATGGTAACAGTGGCTAAAAATGCACTTGAACAAACACCATGTGAGAGCTAAGAAAGAAAAGGGGAAAATAAAGAAAAAGTATTTTTTATAATTATGACCAATGGCAATAATCAATTAAACAAAAAGAGAGTTAAAATTTATTAAAATACAAAAAAGTTAACCCAGCAGCAACTATTGCAATACCTATCTGGCAGTCGGTGCAATGTTTGGAGGTTTGATTTATTGAGATATGGTAAATTGCTATTATACGGTTGATATGTGTTTTTAGGTCTAAGGTTTGACTCCTATTAGTTGCAATCGATTCTTTGAGGTCATGCCTACAGGTGATGGCCAGAGTTTACCTGAACCAGGAGGGGGGCATTTTGCATGGGCTTCCTTTGTGTGTATATATATATGTGTGTGTGTGTACATAGTTGACATGTGTATGTGCTGATGTTAAAGCTGAATAGTCTGCCATAATTGATATATTCTCAACATTGGTTTTTGGCAAAATATATCCAATATTTATCCAGATTTGTGAACTATTTAGAAGTTTGCAATTAGCTAGAGTTTGACTGTTTCTACTTTCAAGTGAAATATTAACTTCCTTGTTTTGATTCCAAGTGCCTTTGGACTCTTGGATCAGAATGAGATGATATTCATCACCAGTGAATAACAGACCATATTGTAGAATGAGACACATTCATTATGCATACTTGCTTCATCAGTACCTTCTCAACCTTTCCTCCTTTACTGAATCAGATGTATTTTCCAACCTGCAGCTACATGAATGTGTCGGATCTGCTGTTGGTGCAATGGGACCTGAAACATTTTTAAGCCTTATACCTCTCAAGTTAGAGGCTAATGACCTTTCTGAGGTAAACGTTTGGCTCTTTCCGATACTGAAGCAGTATACAGTTGGTGCTCGTTTGAGCTTCTTTACAGAGAAAATTTTGGGTATGGCTGGACTGATAAGGCAGAAATCTCGAAAGGTATCACTCTCTTTGTGCTAGTTCTTGCCTTTATGTTTCTGGCATTTGTTTACATATAGCTTTTGGCAGCTTGAGCTAGAAGGACGGTTTTTCTCATCAAGAAGTGCTGATGCTCTTGTATACTCCTTGTGGTCCTTGTTACCTTCTTTTTGCAACTACCCTTGTGATACTGCTGAAAGCTTCAAGGATTTAGTCGAAGCTTTATGCACTGCCCTTCTTGAAGAACGTGATGTTCGCGGAATGATATGCTTTAGTTTACAGAACCTAATTCAAAAAAATAAGAATGTTTTGGAAGATAAAAATGATATGTCTGGTGTTGAAATAAGTGTTGCCAAACAGCGAGCTATGGCCCATTATACCCCACAAGTTGCGGCTGACAATTTGAATGTTCTGAAGTCGTCTGCTCGTGAAATTTTGTCTATTTTGTCACGAATTTTCCTGGAAACAGAAAAGGATGAGGGAGGTTGTTTACAGGTACTTCTGTTCTCAATGGATAAATGACTCTTTATTTCTTTATCTACCTACTAAAACTTTTAAGTGGGTATTGATCCTCTAATTGTATATGTGTGAGTAACGCACGTGTTGGACGGTGAATATAATCTTCACATAGTAGTATTTTCATTTATGTGGTAGTGTGAGTTTTAATGGAGTTCATAGTGTTTATTCCATTGACAGTCCACAATTAGCGCATTCACATCCATAGCGGATAAAGGAGTGATAACAAGGTTATTCAAAAGGACAATGCGTGGGCTTTTAGAGGCCACCCAGGAGGCTGGAAAAGCAAAAAGTACTAAAAATTCTAATCCTATGCAGATTGATGATTCATCAAATGAGAGCTCACCATCTGTTATGAGGTGATATCTTTAACCACTATATATCTTTTAGTGTGATTGTGCACCTGTTGACAGTCCACTGACCTCCTGATCTTAACTGCAGGGCCCGGCTTTTTGACCTTGCGGTGTCGCTTTTGCCTGGTTTGAATTCTGAAGAGATTGATGTCTTATTTATTGCAATAAAAACTGCATTAAAGGTGACTGATTGAACATTGTTGTCAATCATCTTTTTTTTGTGTAATGATGACTAAAGTGAGTCTGTTCTTGAATTGCAGGATGATGAAGGTTTGATTCAAAAGAAAGCATACAAAGTTCTTTCAGTTATTCTTGGGGTACTTTTATGCGAATGCAAAAGCTTTTGAACTCATATTTTTCTGTCTATGCTTATTTTGTATATTTATGTTCAAAGAATAACAGACAATAATGCATACTTTCTTTTATGTATTAATATAAATATTGCTATTGTTGGTTATATGATGTTATATGTTGGGGACGAACCACAGAAAAAGTAACACATAACTAAAAGTAAAAGTAAAAGTCATGGCAATGGGGTAGTTAATCATGGATTTGTAAGGGGAAATGAGGTTTGAGGATGCTTGGAAACCCAACACAGGCCTGATCTGTGGGCAGGGCCGGTGGATCCTTGATATATCTACAAATAGATGTTTTCAGCTGGTGTAAATATGTGATGGCTGTGAGGGTTACCCCTTGGGGGATTGGGGAAGGTTTCGCCTGTCCCCACCTGCTTCTGTTCCTCTTTACAGGTTAACTCTTTTGTGAAGTGTCATAGTGATTTTGAGTTTGTGTACTGCTGGCCATCTTATTGGCAGACTATTCAAATATACTTAAGTCTTTTTGTTTGTCGGTCTGATTGGTAATGTTGCTTTTTGGATGTGTTTGGCCAGAAACGTGATGGGTTTCTTTCATCAAAGCTTGAGGAATTGCTTGGACTTATGATTGAAATGCTGCCCTTTTGCCATTTTTCTGCCAAGCGCCATAGACTTGACTGTTTGTACTTTATAATAGTTTATGTCTCCAAGGTAATATGACATGCAACTTTCTCCCTCTCTCTCTCTATAAACTTATGATTATCATGGATTGAGGTCGGTTTTCCTGTTTGATAAGAAGGCCTCATCCTTACTTGAATAGCATAAATTTCTTTACAGGAAAATTCTGAGCAGAGGAGAGCTGACATTCTTAGTTCTTTTCTAACTGAAATAGTGCTTGCTCTGAAGGAGGTACTAAGCTTAACTACTAGAACATTTAGATAGCTATGTATTTGTTTTTAACTTTTGTTTTTTTTTTTTTGCTGGTATTATTGGATGGTCTGTACTGGTGAAGATTGCTATGTTTGTTAATTAGGTCCCTGTATGCTTTTAGTTGGTTTAGAATTTGTTAACAATATGGTGCTCATAAAATAATAAAATTAATGTTGAGTCTACACCTACTAGTTTAAGTTTTTAGGTAAAGTGATAAACTAAACATGGTATCAGAGTCATTTGACCTAACGATCAAAGGTTGGAATCCCTCTATAAATTAAGAGAAAATATATTGACCCACTTGTAAGATCCAGAAAGTGGCTTGTGAGGCCCCGTCCACGTGCAAGAATGTGAGACCTTTACACGTGAGGGAGGCGTAATGAAGATAAAACTAATGTCCTGCACCTACTAACTTAAGCTTTTAGGTAAAGTAGAAAATTTAATAGTGCTCTTATCTTGATTTTTTCTTTCTGATTGTACACGCGAGGATATTTCCTGAACCATATGAAAATTGTTTGAATTTAGAAATGTCATTTTATATTAAAAAAAAAGTGACAAATATGCCAGACAAATTGTGTATATTGCCATATATTATTTTTAAAATGTATTGAATGATTTTATGATTTTATTGTTTCACAATATGACTGATTGGCCATCCATATGATTAAAGTGGTGAAAGTACGTGCACTGTGATGTATCGAGAATGAGAAAATGAAATATACACACTAGTCTTGGAAGAATGTAAAAGGTTGTTAGGGACTGTCATAAGAGAGTCTACAGTACAGTGGATACCTTTGCATCCATCCAATTTCGGCACACCACGTCAGCTGCATGGACCACACGCGCCATGCAAGTGGGTGGGTGCACATGCATTCGCTGTATGGAAGATTTAGCCCTGCCATAAACAATACTTCTTTCACATTCTTTTGCCTTGGGAATTGCTTGTTCTGACTTCCTGAATCTCCATTTTCTCTTTCTATTCTTGTTCTCACTTCTGGTCATACATTACATCCTCTTCAAGTTACATTTGTTTTCACCTATTAGATTATTTTGGTGGCAGACTAGTTCACCTAAGTTACTTCGATGAAATTATCATGAGCTTCTCTTTGTTATATCTCAAAAAAAGTCTTGACTGCGGGCTTTCATTATGCTTTCTGTTCCGTATTTGGAAAAGTTATTCTTTTAGATTTTGTTATTAGGTTCAATGCATTACCATTCAAATGTTAATTGTATCTCCTCAATCTTGATAGATAGATTAGTTAATGCTTTTATTTTGGTCTACATGCTTTACAAAATACTGTTGATAGTTGTTGAGGATGTTTCATTTGCCATTAGGAGTTATGGATGGTAGGTTGGCTGTGAGTATGATGATATGGTGGTCCAGGGGCAGATGGTGTTGCAAGTGGTTTTATTCTGCGCACATAATTTTTTATGAGTTACCAGAAAGGATTTTAAGTTGTATTGATTCAAAATGAATTCTTGTGCATATTGGTTTTGGAACTTCTTGCTGTATATGATTGTTAAGGTATCCCTTTAAATGCATGTTTTTGCAGGCTAATAAAAAAACAAGGAACAGAGCTTATGATGTTCTTGTCCAAATTGGTCATGCTTTTGAGGATGGGGAGAATGGAGGAAAGGATAACTTATATCAATTTTTTAACATGGTAATGAGTCTCTCAGATTCCTTTTCCAGAACTCTGATTTATTTTGAAGCGTTTGCTTTAGCAGTTGTAAATTTTAGCAAAATCCTTTTAAGTCATATGTGGACTGAGGTTGGTTTCTTTTGTGTCCCAAATTGTTGCCTGTTGTCATTTTTAATTTCTTATCTGTTGAAAATGTGTATGTATGACCATTGTGATGGTTTTCATTGTGTTGTCCATTTATCGTTGCAGGTAGCTGGGGGCCTGGCTGGAGAAACCCCTCATATGATCAGTGCTGCAGTGAAAGGCTTAGCTCGCTTAGCTTATGAGTTTTCTGATCTTGTTTCTAATGCATACAAGTTGCTTCCTAGCACATTTCTACTCCTTCAAAGGAAGAACAGAGAAATCATTAAAGTTTGTTCCTGCTCCTTTATCGCCATGCACTGTCTTCATGTTTAATTCTTTTCAGTAAACTCCTTAATGAATTCTAGCCTATCTTTTTCATTATTTGTTAATTCTTATCAGTATCAACTGATCTATGGTGCAGGCCAATTTAGGTTTTTTGAAAGTATTGGTGGCTAAATCACCTGCTGAAGGTTTGCAAATACACTTGGGAAGCATGGTGGAAGGCTTGCTGAAGTGGCAAGATGACACCAAAAACCACTTCAAAGCCAAGGTTTATTTTCTCCCTTTCTGTTTTTAATCTATGCATTTTGGTGTTAAAGGTAGTTCTTATAGGAGAAGCATTCTATGTATTCTGTCAAAAGTTAATGACAAGTTGGGTCTGATCATGCATTTTTATCAACTTGCTAATATCTTGTTACCAGTCATATTTTGGCGATAGTATGTAATATCGAATATCCATACAATAGCTTTGACTTCATCTACGTCTATTCTACTGCAGACATTATGCTGATTGAGCCATGTTGTTTCATGTTCCGCATATTAAGTAAATTGTTTGCAGGATCGCCTTTTCTCAAAAATTTATTTTGACTGTGGCTAATAAAGTTATATGGATTAGCATGTCTTCTACTCACAATTGCAGTGTTGATTACTTGATTTTGTTATTTTGATGTATAGCTCTAACCTCTGAAGGATATCTAAATACTATGTTCTTATCTGTCAATATTAATTCATTCAGGTAAAGCTTCTTTTGGAAATGCTTGTCAAGAAATGTGGTCTTGATGCTGTTCAGGCTGTGATGCCAGAAGAACACATGAAACTCCTTACAAACATAAGAAAGGTTTGTCAAATAGAAAGATTTTTCTGAAGGATTAAATTTGCAACAGCTTCAGTTCTGATGTAATCGTTTTTGTTAAACACAGACCAAGGAGCGAAAAGAGAGAAAACTTGCTTCTAACTCTGAGGAAACCAAATCTCATTTTTCTAAAGCAACTACTTCAAGGTCTGATTTTGTCTTGTTAACAAGATTTTTTACATGACTAGAATGTCGTACTTTATGCATTTTGTGCTTGCATTTGTCTTCAATTGTTTATGAATTTCATGCTGTAGCACAATCTAGAGGATTTTGAAACGGCAGAACATTTTCGCTTACTTGAAAGCCATGTGGCAAGCACAGTTTATTATGGTGATTCAAGCGGCATGTTTTGGGAGCAGGAAGCCTCTGTGGCAACAATTTGATTCCGTACATAATATGTTTTTGGCTTTCACAAATTATCCATTTGCTATAAGAAGTGGTCTTTCTGGTCGTTTTTTTCATCAAATGTGAACCCAACCAACCCCTAGGGTTAGGCTGAGTGGTAATGCCTTTGGTTTCAACCAAGAGGTCATGAATTCAAGTCCCCGCAAGGCCACCTACCTAATATATTATATGCCACCACTTTTCAAGCTACCAAAGTGATTCTTGAAAGGCTCCTTAGTTAAGAATTCTGTGACCACATAGAAAGGTCAAGACATTTCTTATTATTTAAAAAATTAAAAAGCTAACTATTGAACCAGTGGCCATATGACTTTCTCTGTTTGTGAAACTTAGTTGATTTTAACTGGGTTAGGCATTGTACGGTTCTGATGTCATAGAGAGCAATGTGATCACTGTTCAAATGAAAACAAAGTTCATGTAATTCTATGCCTTATTTCGACCTGGAAATTATTTAAGCTGTGTGTTGGTCTTATTTTTAATTATTTTATATCTCAGGCTTAGCAAATGGAATCATACGAGAATATTTTCTGATTCTGGTGATGAAGACACAGAGATCAGTGATACAGAATTCATGGATTCACAAACAATTTCTGGCCGATGGAGCAAGGCTCCCTCTCAGCTGAAATCCAAAGCATCATCCCTACGGTCAGTTAGCTAACACCTGGATATGTGTGTGTTCATAATTGGGTGGAATTACATTAAAATGCCATTCATAAATGTAGAAGCTGTAATCTAGATGGTTGGAGGTTTTCTTGATAGATGCGTCTCAAAAACCTAATCCATTAAACAATTTGTGCAAGTGAGGATCTAAAAGTCCAACAAAAATGGTATCAGCACCGCCTGAGGAAGAGCAGTTAGCCTTTAAATTTTGTTGGAGCATTTAGGAGTCTTCGACAAACAGATGGTTTTCTGTGTGCTCAAAAGATGTTAACTTCATAGTATTTCTGCTTTTTTGTATATCTTCCTTCAGTTAATCTTCTGCTGATACAATTGACTCTGGTATGTTTAGGGTCAAGAAAAAGCGTAAAGCAGATAGGAGCTTGCCTGAAGATTTATTTGATCAGTTGGAAGATGAGCCACTTGACTTGCTTGATCGGCAGAAAACAAGGTCATCTCTAAGATCATCTGAGCATCTAAAAAAGAAGCAGGAATCAGATGATGAGCTGGAGATAGACTCTGAGGGTCGCCTGGTAATTCATGAGGGAGGGAAACCGGGAGGGAAATTAAAGAAGGTAATTCCTACAGACCCCGACTCAGATGCAAGGAGTGAAGCAGGCAGTATTATGTCCATGAACTCAACAAGAAAAACACAGAAGCGCAGGAAAACATCAGAGTCTGGATGGGCATACACTGGGACCGAGTATGCTAGCAAGAAGGCAACTGGAGATGTAAAAAGGAAGGGCAAGCTTGAGCCATATGCTTATTGGCCTCTTGATCGCAAGATGATGAGTCGTAGGCCAGAGCATCGGGCAGCTGCCAGAAAAGGTATGGCAAGTGTGGTAAACATGACAAAAAAACTTGAAGGGAAGAGTGCCTCAGGTGCACTTTCAGTGAAGCTTCCGAAATTTAGGAGTAAAAAGAAAGGCAGCAAGAAATAAGGAGAGAGAGAGAGAGAGAGAGAATTGTATACATCATGTCATGGGTTAAGCTGGGGAAAATCATGCAACATGTGAAAATTTTTGTTGATAATTATTATACCAAGTTTTGGATTTTGTTTTATGGAAATTCATTTGTAAGATAGGACTAAATGAATCATTCTCCGGTGTATATAATTATAAAAACAAAAGTGAGGGGAGGATGGTGTCGGGAATCATGTAATTTTGCATCTTGCTTCTAGCGCTCATTATTTATTCTCTGTAATCCTCAGGATGATCTGGTTCATGTAGAATTTGAGTTGGTAATGTATCACCATTACTCCAATCCTTCAATGTGCTAAAGAGTTATTCAAATATAGAGTTCACAAATCATGAAGGAGGGAAGATGGATGAATGTGCTCTTTATGGACCTCGTACTAGCAAGTGTTTTAAAGGTACTGGAAAGCAAATATGACCTACGTAGGAGATGTACTCTGCCATGTTAGCGAGATGGAATATTTTTCAACTTAAGGGGCTTGTGAACTGTTGTTTTTGACGGATCAAACTTCAGCTGAGCGAGAACCATTTAGTTCATCTCAAGGCAGAATATTTACTTGCTAAAATCAGTTTTTTAAGTAACATGAGAGAGAAGAGAAACACAAAACTTGCATGCATTATACGAGTTAGCCTAGGCTGTTGCTAGCGTCATATTCGTTACAATTGACTATCAACACAAGTCTGATTAGTTACCTACTTTTACATGAAAACAAGAATTCAACAAGGCCAATACTGCATGTAGTGGTGGTTCAGAGGCTCACATGAAATATAAAAGGGCCCACCATGGCTATTTATGAGAAGGAAAAAAAAAAAAGAAGAAGAAGAAACTCTAATAACAGTATAAGAGTAATTTCACAATAACCACTTCATTAACTCTCGAGCATCACCATCATCACCGTTTCCCAGTCTAGATCTATTACCAGCAGTCCCCTGTGAAGCTACCTGTCCAAGCAATATACTTTTATGTTCACACGCACTCAACCAGTTGAACAGAAGATCCTATACCAAGAAATTTCCTGGGTATTCTGCAAGATGTAGTTTGAGCCCACCATCAATACTATCAAAATAAGAAGACTAAAAGGTAATGTGCATTATAATCTTTTACACAACAATTTTCTCTTTTATGTCATACTTCTGACAAAAATGAAACCGGATGTCACCTGTTAGTGGCCTATAACATTATTAAATAGCAATGAAAAATCAGAATGTGCGAAAATCAGTCCAAATATGAAAGATCATGATTTCCCTCGGTGTGGTTTTTCTTATTAACCCAAGTCCAATTTCCCAAAGAAAGGAAAGCAAACCATACCTTTGGCATCATACAGCAACAGTAATAGTACTAAACAACATATGTTATTCACTTGTAAGGCACAAAAATGATTGATGAGTTGTGGCCGCCAAATCCAAATGAATTAGACAATGCAGCCTTAACCTCTAGCCTCTCTTTCTTTGGGCCAACTAGCACACTTGCATCCTGGACCATGGCGTTGGCAGCATAAGGTAATCTCGTTACTCAAAAGTTGAAAACAATAATCATTATAAATTTTCAAAAAACGAGAACATAAAAGGCCAACATACCACTCCTTGATCTGGGTTTTCCAGGTTGATATTTGGATGAACCCACCCAGTCCTTATTGCCTATAAGCAAAGCACAAATACTAATTCAAGACTCAAAAGAACAAAACAAAAAGAAAAAAATAAAATGAAAAACCGCTAGATACAATCTGCCCCTGTTTTAGTAATTGAACTTAAATATAAGCTAGAAAATGGAAAAGAGAAACATTCAAGAAGTTCCTCTTGAAAAAGAGACAAGTTAATAGTCTGACATCCTAGTAAAAGATTATGCCTACACAACACTTCTTTTCCTAAAGTGGTTACCTGCACAGCTGCAACGGCTTCCACAGCTCCAGCTGCTCCCATTAGGTGACCAATCATCGATTTCGTTGAGTTCACCCTCAACTGGCCAAATTGAAGACACTATCAACATCACAACAAAAACAATACAAATTGACAACACAAAGAAACAAATAGAAGCGTCTAATTACCTCAGAATTCTGGCCAAAACAATGAATGAGAGCTTGATACTCTTTAAGATCTCCTGCTGGAGTGGATGTAGCATGTGCATTTATGTAATTTACATCTTCCCTGGACACCCCAGATTGAGCTAAGGCTTTTTCTATGGAGAGAATGACACCAGCCCCTGATGTATGATGTACAGAAAAAATATTAGTTTTAAGCTTACACATCTGAAACATGTGATGTTCTGGAAAGATAAAAAATGCAACAAATGTGCAAATTCCAAATCTTAGTATCAATTGCCGCTGTAGGACTCTGCACAAAGGGATACCAGTCAAAAACTCGTGGCAATATATGTTTAAATAAAATGATTCCAATACTTTTGGCAATAAAAAATTAATTAATATTAGCGAATTGTCTTACAATAATTAAATTGAAACTCAAGCAAAACTGGGATAGGAAGAGTTGTACCTATCTCAATTATTAGGAGAACAATAGATATTGAACCGATGGTCCACTTACTAATTTCTTATCTTTTCCCACAAGTGTTATCTAGATAACATCTACTGCACTAAAAGATGTGTCATATATCTATCCATAACTACCAAAAGTTAAGGCTCAAAAATTACCAGAGGTAGTCAGGTTCAGCTCATCATTGGCTTGTCTATAGGTTAACTCGAGCTTGCTGATACATTAAACAGACAAGTTCACACATAATTTATTTATTGATATGTTCACCAGCTGTGAACTTGATGCTCATCAACTCAGGTTAGGCCTATTTATTTGTATTACTAAGTAAGAAGTTATATTTTAATTTGATTCTAGAGGATCAATAAGATATAAGGTTAGTAAACAACTAACTCAAATTGACTAAAATTGATAATCTTAAATGGGTTTTTATTTCCCTTTTCACAATTTTTTTAATACTTAAAGTTAAGCCAATCTCCAATCTTGCAAGCCAAGTTCAAACCAAACTCAAGCACAGCTCAAGCCTGAATAAAAGCTCAAACAACAACTCAAATTAGTCAGCTGAGCTTCAACAACCTCCTGCTTGGCTCAACTTGGCTTACATGCCTATCAAAACTTCAGTCAGTTAAAAAAGCAATGACTAAACTTGAGGTCCACTAGGCGTCTAAGTGCAATATCCTCAATTAAAAACTCAGGATTTCACGACAAAGCCAAGTCAATTACTTGTGCAGCAGTACAGGAAAAATGGGTACACATTAACCTACCATGGTAGATATACAGATTGGTGAACTTATGAAATTGGGCTTAGAAAAATATATAGATCAGTGAATGTGGCTAACATGGTAGATTACAACTCAACCGATAGCATAAGATAACAAGACTTGATAATAATACTTCAGAAATGACATTATATAAAACCAAAAATGTTAAGAGTTCTAACACAACTAAGTTATAGGATTATGGGCTCATATGATATATAGAGAATAGAACCCAGGCAGTGAGTGCGGTGAGTGAGCACCTCACAACCTTCCACTGGCTGCTACGGCATCGATGGCTGTATATAGACGGACTTCCTATCATATGACTAGAGACCCAGTTTTTTCTTACACATGGTATAAAATTACATAATTTAAAGATGTATTTTCCCTAGAATTAGATTGAAAGTAGCAAAGCCTTGATGATTTCATGTGCAAATAAAATCATGGCACATACCATCAGGGCGAGGCTCAGTTATGTGATAAGCATCACAGGTGAAGCTTCCACCAAGAAATTCTGCATAGATATTAGCTCCTCTTTTCTGCATAGTGTCACCAGTACAAAAATTATATAGCATCACTACATTTAGAAAGCAAAAAGTGTAAAATAACAGCTTCATCGGAAGTTAGCAAGTGAAGCAACTAAGTACAAGATGAGAAAAGTCATCTGACAATTAATGAAGACACACTGATATACCAATTTAAACGAGTGGTTTAATGCAAACCTGAGGATAACAAAGATAAGATAACATGTCATAAAAATTGGACCAAGAAAAATGATTGCATATGATTTAACTACAGATGTGGCCCCAAATCAAGATGACAGACAAGGAAGGTACTGAATGCAGAACACAGGTATGTAAGACATGGCTCTTTAGAGTTACACCATATACCTTGGCATGCTCTAGTTCCTCTAAAAGCAGGACACCAGCTCCTTCCCCCATAACAAATCCATCACGATTCTGTCGAATAGAAGAAGTAAACATCTTCATAGAAGTAACAAATAACAAACATGAAGTAAACCAATGCAGTTTCAAATCTGGATTGTGTACTTGATTAACTGCCATCAACTCAAGAATATAAACAAATGAACTGATTAACCTTGTCAGAATGCTTTAAATACTAACAACACACCAAGTTCAGACCAACTTCTCATTTACACTTTGAGGAGATAAAAATATATAAATTTATTAATACTTGAAATCTATTTTCTCAAGAAAAAGTCCCAATTACAGAATAAAAGCATAGGGATTAGTGAACATTACAGTATCCCAAGGGCGTGAAGCTTTGGTAGGATCATCGTTCCTCTGTGAAAGTGCTCTGCATGCCACAAACCCTCCCAAGCCTGCACTAAGAATTATAAATAAAGTACGCCCATTTCTTTCCATACCAGAGTGATATTCGATGAGGTGAGTGTAACATAGGAAAGGAAGAAATAAGTACCAATGGGTATAATAGCTGCATCTGAGCCACCACAAAGCATCACGTCCTGCAAATTCTTAACAATTTCAGAAATATTGCAGTAAAACCAGAGAATCATATATTTTTTTGGCCTTCACAGAAATAATTTAAGGCAAACACTCCAACTCCACCTCCATTGTGAACAAAAGAATTAAGTATTGAACACAAGGAACTTACAGCTTCGCCTCTAATGATATGGTTTGCTGCATTCAGTATACAGAAGTTGCTCGTAGCACACGCAGTAGATATTGAATAGTTTGGGCCCATCCATCCCTGAGTATATTAGTGATTAGAAGGTCAGGAGCAAAATCCAAAACCCATCTGGGTATATCTTGAAATGTTAATATAGCAGAAATAATAAATTTAAGCTAACCAGATCCATTGCAAGCATAGCAGAACCCATATTTGTGGTTGCAAAAGGCACACAGAAAGGATTCATCTTTTTATGTGAGATCCTTAAAGCTTCAATTGCATCATTAAAAACCTGTTCAAGATACATATTGCGCAAAGAAGTATTTAGTTTAATAAAGTATATGCTAGATCGAGAGTGAATCAAATTTATATCCCATCAGTTGGTCATGTAGCTCATGTGCAGGTTGCATTAGTGTGTCTTTGGATTGAGAATTCCAACACACTAGAAAACCAAAAAGCCAGCAGATGGTACAACTAACAAATTTCAGGGTTACCCTATGTCAATTTATAGAATGCTACACTAAGAGCACAAAGTTACCTTCATGCCACCCAATGCTGAACCAATTAGAACTCCACATTTACTTTTATCTAACTCATCCATGATGTCTTCAGAAATTCCACCATCTGCCAAAGCTTTCTTGCCTGCAGTAAGCATGTAAAGCATGAATTTATCCATCCTCTTGGAAAGTTTAGGTGCGATCCATCCGTCAGTTGAGAAAGATTTGATCTCTCCACCGATTTTCTGGTAAAGGAGAAAAGGGGAAAACCATTTCAATGAACAAATTGAGGATCCAACAATGATGAGAAAATCAGGACCTTGAATAAGATTTTACCGTTGGATAAGTGGTGCAGTCAAAAGTCTCTATTGTACTTATGCCACTGTTACCCTCAAGCAAATTATTGTAGAAGACATCAGGATCATGACCCAGTGGCGTCGCCACACCCATCCCTGTCACAACCACTCGCCTCTGCTTTGTATGAGGCTTCTTTCTTGTTGTGACTTCCTCAGTAGGTTGCACAGCTACCGACATGGCTTCCCCTAAATTGTGAATAAATTTATTACAAATGGTGGCACATCTAATCAGAAACTGACCATGAAATTATTTGCATGGCAAGATCATTCTGCATCTCAAAAAACTTGGTAACTTCAAAAAATAAGGAACAGAGATTTTACATTTCAAAGTTGCACTCGGAATTCAGTCCAATACCCAAACAATAACTATTAAGAGTAGGTCCCTAAATAGACTAGACTGCCGCTCACCACCAACATAATAAATGCCAAAAAACCCAGAAGCCAAAGACAGTAGGACGGCTTCAGGTGATTACAAGCAAGACCAACCCAGTCACCTTAATTTATACTAATTAAGAGAGACAAAACTCCTATCTAGTGAGCAACAGATATTCGATCACTGCATACACCTTTGTCACTTTACTTTAATTCACTTTCAAGATAATTCTAACAACTAATTCTGAGGAAATACAAAAATTTGTTAACAAAAAAAAAAAAAAAGAACTTTAGTCGAATACAGTTTTACCGCACAATTAAGTTCTGAAAAACCTAACTACAAGAACATCTTCAATTAAATAATTAATAGTGAAAAGTTTTCATCATATATATGGCCTTCATTCAACCCAAAAATAATTCTGAAAACAACAAAATATGAAGCCAAACTGAGCTGCTATAATCTGTTAGAAGTCAAGAAACATGATCCACGGAGTAATTAAAAAAAAATTTAAAAGCAATAGAAAAACAAGGAAGCACGTATTAAATGATACATGACCAGATTCCGACGTATTTAAGTAGAAACACAATCAAACAAATAAAATACAAAATTACCAGAACGGGTGGCTCGATAGAGTCTTCTTTGCTTGCGATTCAAAGTAACATTCTTGGATCCAAATAGAGAAGAAAAACCATTATTATCACGAAATAATCCAAGGGAAGAAATGGTGGGCTGAGAGCTGTAATATTCACTACAAGGCTCAAAAACCAAGTATGAAGTCATTAAACCCTGAATGCTGGATCCGCAAAACGACGACACAGTCAAGCTCCTATTCAATTCAGCAGCAGCACCACATTTGGCCAAAAGCTTCCCTCTTCGACTGAGTCTCCTCTTGTTGCCGGGATGAAGAAGCATGGCAGGCTGCCGCTGCGGCTCCCTGCCGCACGTGAACGACATGCAAGCCGCCACCAGCCACGTGCAGAAGGGAGATGTGAAGGAAGAAGATGACGACATTTCACAATCTCCCCAGCCCAAAAAAAGAAAAAATAAAACAAACCCAGAAAACAAAATCAAAAATAGAAGAAACACGGATGGGATTGATGTGGAAGTAAAAGAAATGAAAAATCTAAGTCAGTAGCGCATTGAAAGAGAGAGTGACGCAAGTATGCATTCGATAATATCTATAAAGTGTCTGCCCGGGTTGGGTTTGGGTTTGGGTTTGTGTAAGAGCGAGAGTGAAAAATAGAGAACAACGATAATAATTATAATTTGAAGGATATCGAAATGTCTGTCTGAGGTCGAGACGCCAAGTTGTTCAAGCGTGGAGAATGGAAGCAATCTGGGACGTCTTCTCTGTGAATCAGATTGATTGCCAAGCGCCTCTCTCTTTTGTCTTCTCTCTCTGCTTTAAGTGTTGTGTTGTGTTGCGATTGAGTGTATGTCAAAATGTTTTTATTTTTATTTTATATATTTAATTTTTTATTTGTTTTTATTTCTTAAATGTGTTATACTAGATTCTATGTCCATAAATATTTTCTTGTATTTTTCCAACGCACCCAGTAAAAACATTTATAAGAAAAATCTATAAACACCCATGAGATTTGTATCTGGTCCCTTGGGTCTAGATGTTTGAAAAAATAACATTTTGACCCTTATATTTAATAAAAGTAAAGTGAGGCTTTATTAATCCTTAATAAAACTTTTTTTTTTAAATTGAGGTGTCCATGCCAGGCACTTACGCAACCCACTGTCATGACCTCTCACTTAAATTATGATATAATCTACATGTAAGTTTACACAACCCACTAAACGTTATTGTTGACCTGGGTGGTCATTCATATGCAATTGTGGGATGTTTTACAACTTTAATTAAACTTTTTAAACTCTTTTTTCTTAAATTATATCTATAGTAATTTATTAATATTTAAAAGTGTATTCAATGTTTCTTAAATCAGTTTGAATTTAATTGTAAGTAAAAAATCTCTCCTATTAATATGAATTCCACGATGTTTATGGCCCTCATTTTTTTAGCATTATATCATGAACATAATTATATGTTACTAGTTTGTTAATAATAATATTATCAATCTAATCATTTTATATTAAACTGCAATCGAGATTTGGAAGTGTTTAGATCACATCAGAATCTCCATTATTTTATTAAGTGTTTGCTGCTTCTCTGCTTACCTGGAAGTAAGATTTGAGTTTTTGATGAAGGGGGCGCCTCTTTTTCTCAATTTATGAATGAAACACACAGTAAGCCCTAAATGAGTAAATTCTAGAAAACCCTCCTCCTATAGTCCTATTCTTTATAAGCAAGGATCAAAATGTTATTTTTGAAAATTTATGAATATAAAATTATTATTCCAAACCTTAGGGATATTGAGAAATTTCTCCATTTGGCGAAGAGGAAGAGGACAAAGCCAAATGGAATAGCCACTGACACCCACACCCTCAAACTCAATAATATAATAAAATTGAATAAATATAATATAATATGAGCCACTCTTATTTATTTGTGGATTTTATTCACCTAACACGTCACCACATTCTTCACCCAATTTTCGTATTTCATAATTAAATCATTTTTTAGTGATTACTACTATTTTAATTTAACTCTAATATTTTCAGTACCAACATTATTTTCCATTTTAATTGCAATTAAATATAAATATGTTCTGAATAGAGCATTTAGTAATATTCTATATCATTTTATATATAAATTTGTAGTTCTTAATGAATCTTGGCTAAGATTATATTTAAAATTTTATACACTACATGGTTTATGTCAATAAGGTCCATTTAGAGTTCTTGTATGAGTAATAAGCTTTAATTACGTCGTAGAAATAATCGGTTTTTAAAATAAATTATAAGACATTTAATTCTTCATGTTTCGGTATAAATTAAATAATGAGACTGAATTTACATATGCATTTCGTTGGTTTATTAAAGCCTCGATGAACCTGAATTAATGATTTGGGCTAATTAGGCCGACCATAATTATGGATTACCAAATTAAACCATGATTTCTCGTGAGACTAGTCAAGCCAACATTAATGAAAAATGCCGATTTAAATTGGTTGAATTAATACATCAACTAACGTTATGGACACTTCCTTCCCATCAAATGCATTTCTCTTGTCATAAATAAATTATTCGAACATCCCTCTAATATAGGAGACATTTTTTAATGCCGATATATAAACTAGTGTGACAAGTGACACATTGATATAAGTTATTAAAATACAATCAATTATTTTATGCTAGTATATGTAGAATATTCGAAAGCTTATGCTTCAAAGCAGTGGATCTTGAAATGGGTACATTCTAATTCTACAACTAATGTGGGATTAGTGTTAGCAATCTCCGTAAATCTTTTGTATTTTTGCAATTATTCTATTAATAAAAAAAATTTCCTGTTTGGTTCTTAATTATTTAATTTGACTTCCTTATGGGTATTTATCGTACTTGACATAACAAGTCACTGCAGGCCGAATACGTGTAAAATGGGTTATGTGATTATCTTTATTTATGGAATGATTTGAATGCTCGATTGAATGATATATTTATTTAAAATGAAATAAAAGAATGATAGCGTGGTCTTTGTTAAATTACAAGCATTAAATAATTCTGATTAAATAAAATGATACAAAGGAATTTACACGCAAAGTCCTCCATCGTATTCAGATCAGAAATGGCAAATAGAAAAAATGTTTTCTGAAAACGAATCCGGCCAAGTGTGTAGAGGGGTTGGCCAACTCGGCCTTGGGTGAGAATGTGTTTGATTTGAATGCTATAGCACTTGTTCCTCCAACAACAACAACCCATTATTATTATGCGAATGGTGTCCAGATTTTGACATTGTCTCACTTCATTTATGGTTGGTTTGGTACCTTTAATTAGAATTAGATGCAGTAGATAAACGACCGGTCTATTCTAAAGTTATATATATATATATATATAATGCATAATTTAAAAAAAAAAAAAANTGCAGTAGATAAACGACCGGACTATTCTAAAGTTATATATATATATATAATGCATAATTTAAATAAAAAAAAACCCAGATAGAACATGTTAAAGAAGAAGAGGAGTTACACGAGTTAGTGACGGCACAGGAGTGAGCAAAAATAATAAGAAAAGGTTTTGGCATAATCTCAGGCGAAGGGAAGTCAAGATGGGTAAACCGAATCAGATTTTCTCAACCAAATTCCTGAATCTCCCATCACACACAATACAAACTACACTCGCACTCTTCAACCACTATCACTATACTAGTATTTTCCACATCATAGAGAACGACAAGCAACTACTCTTCCAAGATTCATCAAAATCAATGTATATTATAGATATCAGAATATATTAAAACACTGTATAGTATTGATTTGTACAACACAGTGTGTTTGCTAAAAATGATATTTGCACCACTTGCTCATTTTTTCTATAATTAAAAATGATTAAACATAAGTTAAATACATTTAGATTATTTATTCATAAAATTGAAAGAATTCCAAAACCTACACTGGCGATTATTTTAGATTATTTATTTAATATTTCATTTTTCATAATAAAAATATAAGTATCTATATAAATAATGTTTCATCTGTTTAATAATGTTTGATAAATTTTTTTTTTATTACAACAACCCAGTGTAAGAGAACCAAGGAAAGCAAAGGAAAGGGACTCAGGAACAGAATGACTGAAAGCTGAAAAACTCTTCATTCAAAAATACCAAAAAACTCAATCTTTACTACTAATTTTAGTTCCGAAACTCTTCACTTGTGTTGATTTTCTTATATGGGGAATGAATCAGGGTTATCATTATTTCTAAATGTTAAAGGGCGTTTTACTTTATTTATTTCATAAAATCAGTTCAACATTTTAATCCTGTTAGATTGGCAGTGTTTTAAAAAATCCTATCAAGTATCAACATCACTAAAGTCAGAATCTTCACGATTTAATACACTTGTGATGAATTAATTATAGAACCAGACTGAATAGACCATTATCCAATTCCTACCCATTTAAAGAGATGCAAAGATCCTGCACACACAATAATATTAATTTTATAAATTGAGGTACATAAAAATACAATAAAAGTGTGAAAAAAAAAAAAACATTTGTGAAAAAGCCAACTTCTTTAACAGTTACTTATGTGAGATAATATCACAAGCACAAATGATTTTTTTTTTTTCTCTCTACACTTGAATGAGAAAAAACAATTAAATGTAATGAATATGAACGACCACCCGATAGTCCGATAGTTCTGAAGAGGACTAATCGTAGCCTCAAATCAAATACACAAGGGTACAAGCAAAATCTCACTCAAACTCAACCCAGCACTGTTGGTGGGTTGGGGAACAAACTATTAATCCTTGACTGCCATTTCAAGGAAGAGTTACACAAAACCGATATTTCAGAATTGCTATCGAACTGCAAACAGATATGGTACTAACCTCACCTTGCGTCCTGCATCCAGGTTCAGATCAAAACCAAAGTTTAGATATAATAATTCTTTCTTTCTGCCTTGTTGCATCTTGTTTTAGTACTTGTGATATATAATTTGGACAACTGTAGCAATGAAATTAGCATGAAATGCAGATTAGAGCAATTAGATAGACAAACTAGACATAATCTACTTCCCGCAAGGGGTGTGGACAAACTGATATTCTTTAAAGCTAAATTAGCCTTTTGAACATATCTACTAATGGGGAGGCTTGAGCTTGTTGATTTTTCTGATAGAACATTCCTATTCTAGTGCCCTCAACATCCGCCTCTCTGTCTTTCCCCAAACTCAACATAATTGAAATTTAGATATGCAATAATCAAATATAGGCGACAATCCCCATAATAATTGATTGCAGTGAGTACTGAAAAACTTTCTGCTTTCACATACGCTTAGAGACATTTTGTGACAGTGCATGCTTGCACATGTGCAGGCATCTGTTTCTTTTAGCTTGTTTCTAAGAGTTAAAGTTACATGCCATAAGGTCCACTAGTGGGAGGGACCATGAAGTCTGAATACATGACAATCAATTAAATTGAACACCAGTTTCACCTCCTATCTATTCCAGGAAAGGGGAGGAACAAAGTAGTTGACATGTTGGCCTTTTTTGTAACTATATATCAATCAACTTAACCACTGGAGCACCAAATGCACTAGGCCTGGTGTTCCTACTTCCTAAGCTTAGCTTGAGAATTGTTCATTAGCCAGCCTTAACTTTATTTTCTTTCAGATATCCACGATATAATAGGCTGACAATACATGATTAAAAAGACAAACTTAAACTTGTGAAATCTATTTGCATTGGAAACTAGTTAATATTGATGATATTTATATCTTCAAAGGAAAAACCAATTGGCAGCAAAGTAATATACAATAAAGCAGACACCGCAAGCCACGAAATTAGTAAAATAAAGCAGACATTTACCTCAATTAACAGACTCTGATGTCTGACATTGTTGTTCCTCCATTAATGTTTGAAGTCTCTGTAATAGAAACCAGACATGCACAGTTGCTTATGATTAGAGATTTATGAAATCTACAGAAACCACATAACATCTATGTCCTGGTTTTACCTTCACAGAACTTTCAACCTCCTCAAGTTTCTGTAGTAGCACAAGATCTGCTGAATAAGGACTTGCATCATGCCTCGCAGATTTCGATGGTGACATCTGCAATAGCAGAATAAAGAAAACCAATTATAAACCTAACAAGTAACCAGAGATAATTGGAACTTCAACGAAGACAAAATTTCTTGTTGCACAACAAAGCAAAGACGGCTAACTATTATGAGTGTATCATGAACCTAATGATTGCCTGCATTTACATTAATCCTACTAGTGCAGAAAATCAAGAAGTGACATAAAATTTAATATACAAACTCAAATCATCTCTGATAAGTAGGTTGCAGATATGCATTGATAACATACCCAAGCTGCCGATGAATGACCCATTTTTGGAATTTCTTCAAAAGCAGAAGCTTGCCTAGAGAATACTTCACTCCTCATATTTGAAAGCCGTGTCAAAACAGCCTAAAATGGACATTTAATGATAAATAAATAATTATTTTTAATTAAATCATCAGTACTTGATATGAAGACAGCAGAATACCTTCCTGAAAGCACTTGGATTTGCTATGCCCTGAATTTGAACATCATCACTGGGTGGTCTTCTTACACCGACATTCTCTATTCTAAGAGAGTATACACCAAAAAGAGACTGCAAATAGCCTGACAGCAATACAAGTATTTAACATCTACTGGAATGAGTGATATCAAAGAGAGATGAGCAGTTACTTCATAATGGCATGAAAACACTTCAACTTCAATGAAGAAAAATGAAATCTCTACTTAAAACAAAACGTAAACAAACAGGTATGACACAAAATCTATCAGATGGCCCAAATCTTCCCAATATTAGCTTTTACTCCGCCAAAACATTTTACCATACATCGCACAAGGTTGTTGACAATGAGTTAGGTTCCAGACCAAAGTAATATACCTCATAAAAGTAAGACAGCTAGA
This sequence comes from Bursera palmeri, assembly GCA_026225775.1. Taxonomy (NCBI): domain Eukaryota; kingdom Viridiplantae; phylum Streptophyta; class Magnoliopsida; order Sapindales; family Burseraceae; genus Bursera; species Bursera palmeri. Next base: position 3,532 of record JANKKB010029749.1, on the reverse strand, counting down.
GTACTCAATCTCTGAGTAGCACTTAACTAAACCCATGACAGCAAACTAATACAACATGGCTTGTTGTACCTATCATTTTCCTCCATACTAAATATAAAAGGGTAAACTCAAAAGAACAGCGTATAACAATTACATCCCAAATGTTATAGAGCACAGGAATTACTTCAAAGATTTTACCTTGTTCAATCACAACATCCCTAACTGAAGGCAGCAAAACATGCTTCTCCTTTTTCAACACCCCGAAACAGGGAAATGGCACTGGCTTTGTAACCTGAGCTAAACAAGCAAAAATCATCCCAGCGAGTGCATAGACATAAAACTTTGTGATGTGAACATGTAGCATGGTCATGGAATTCATCAATGTGTTAAAAGCTTCAAATTATTAAACAAATAACCATCCAAATTGTAACGCTAATTAACCGCCTTTCCTAAGAACTTGAAAAAATTATCATTCATTAAAAACAATAACATATAACACAAATAAACGACCAAAAAAATAGTGGAAGAGGGACAGTTAATTTACTTTATATACAATAGCATTTGAAGTGAGATAGAGCTTTCTGGACCGGATATCTTTCCGCAGTATATATCTCCTTACGGGCAAATACAAAAGCATGAATAATCCAATGCCCCAAGCCAGTATCAAAAGCAATGAATACAATACCCACTGAGCCGTTTGATACTTGACAAAATTTTCTTCTTTCTCTTCAAACGAAGCCGTATACAAGACAGCATCCTCTTCAGCTTCTTCAGTTTCTCTATCAGACAACAAACCCCTCTCCAAGTTCTCAATTTCTACAACTTCATCTCCAGATCCCATCTTGGCCATCACAAAGTCCACGATTAAAGCTAACCCACCTCAAAGGTCAACAGCTTCAGTTACCACTTGCTATCATACCATCATTTCTTAAACACATTCAAACCCTAGAAAACCACAATTTGTCAAGTAACAGCAGTTAAGCTTGCCGGCTGATCTTGATCAACTGATGGTCTTTGAAAATAGGCGTTGCCGTTGCGCCCAAAATTCTAAGTTGAAAGGAGGTTTGCGCGATTGATCAGATGGAGCGTCGACGAAATAGAACTTTCTGTTCTCTGCAATCTAGACCGTTGGCGTTCATTTTAGACGTACATGATTGTGATTTGGGATCGTTGGATGGTGATAAAGGAAGTTGATAGCATGAATGTGAGCGGTGGGTGCTGTTTTTTCTATTTGGAACATTCAATCACTGTTCTAATGGCTTTACTTACTTTCATATTCAAATTATTTATTTCGGGTAATTTACCGGTGACCCTGAAGTTTGGCCTAATACGAAATGTCCACCAATTTTTTTTAATTAGCCTCAAATGACCCTGTGTTACATTGCTTTCGTTAAAGTTGGACATTTGGAGAGTAAATACGTAACTTTAATGGTCTCCTCTCTCTTTGGGCCTTGTCTTCCTCAACATTGGCAAAGATAAATCCAACGCAGCCGCCTCCCTGTATCGTAAACTAAAACCCAGCCAGCCTCCCACAATTGCAACCTAACAACCTCTCGCCATTGCAAACAAAACCCAGCCAGCCTCTCACAATCGCAACACAACAACCTCCCATACCCCCAATAATTAAAATCAAGAAATGCATTATTTTGAGTGGGTTATGAAAATAAAAAAATTAAAACCCCATTGCGGAGGGTTTGAAGATATAGGTTATGAAAGTGTGGAAAGCTGCGGCAACTGGGGGTTGAGACTGGGTTGATGCAGATGAGGGAGGATGGCCGGTCAGTGGCGGTGAAGTGGAGGTGGGAGATGGAAGGCTCTTTGGAAAATTAGTCGAAATTGAGAGAGAGTGGGGTCCAGCGGACGAAGGTGATGAAGGAACAGAGAAATGCGACAGTGTTGGTGGCGGTGGGCGGAGGAAGAGGGGTTTTTGGAGATCGTATAGAGATGGCGGAGGTGAAGATTGGAGATGGGTGCGTATATTTTTAAGGTTTTGTGGAGTTTGATTTGTTTTATTAATAAAATAATTTAAATTATAAGGGTTCTCCGGGGTAAAAAAGTCATTTGATGGCTTAATTTTAACATAAATTTTTTTGTGGAAGAGTTATTTAAGGCTAACTCAAAGAAGGAATGGATATTTACGTCCTTAGGTCAAACCTCAGGTTTAGCGGTGAAATTTTCTTTTATTTATTTGAAAATAAAATATATCTTTATGTTATTAATCGATTAAAGTTATTATTAAGAATTTATAAGAAATTTCTTTATAGGAAAGTTATGAACAATAAATGGGAGAATTTACTCCGACCATCAAGATAGATATTACGTAAGGGGTAAATATATAGACACCCCTAAGGTTTAGTCTAAGTATTCACTCCCGTTATTCATTAAATAACATAAAGATTCCTATTTTAATATTTTAAGTAACATTAAGACCCTCATTTTCATGTGTCAAGACTCCTATATTTTTCAATTCTGAGGGTATCTATGATACCTAATGAATAATAGAGATGAATTTGTTACTTAGACTAAACGTTAAGAGTGTTTATATATTTATCCCTGGTATGCAAAATTACTTAATCTCAACTTTTTATTAAACTAACAATTTCTCTCTAAATTTTTAACAGATGTTATTACTCATTAATTTTAAATTGATAAAATCTATTTTACCCTCCTGTTTTTCACCATCTCTCTCTTCTTATATATTCCAGAACCATTTCACTTCTTCTTCTTTTTTTTCCTTCACCGAAAGTCACATCCATCTTCTTCTTCAAAAAACCGTAATCAGAATTTCTAAAATTTTATTTTTCATCCTAAACCCCAGAAGAAACAAACTACACAGAAACAAACAGTATACATCTTCTTCATTTCCCTAGTTTTACAGTTTTTGTTCCCAAAAACAAAAGCATTGTAAAGGAAGACGAAAACATTTCGAAGCTTCCTTCAATGGTAACAGAAACAAAATTATCAATTAAAACAGACAGAGTTGAGAACTTTCTTCGATGACCTAAAGGGACAAAGGATGATTCTATCTTAATGCACGCAGCTATTCACAGCCCTGACCTCCCACTTCACTTCCCTACAAGATTCCCTCTCCATGAAATCCAAATCCCTATAATCAAAATTCCTCTCCTTGGATTCCACTTTCACCGAAACTGATCCAAATTTGGATGCTCTTAAACACCTATTGGAGTGATTTTAAAAACCCTCAAAATTGGATTTCGGGATTACTGTTCATCCCTCATGATCATGCCATTTTAACTCTAAATCATCACCAATTTATCACATTCAACATATTTTTACCCTAGCTACAACTTCCTTCAACACAACAACATCAATAACATAAACTTCTCCTCCAACAAGCACAACAAACAACAAGTAAATCAACAACAAGATAAAAAACTTACAAGATAAAGTAATGGATGCCAAAGGGATTCAAGCCTAAAGGACAATGTCCACCAACTTGAATTAACCACCACAAAGTCTTGGCTTAACTTGGATAAAAGATGATATTTGAGAGAACTCTCTCAAGAACACACACAAGTGTTTTCTCAATTTT
>JANKKB010029748.1:0-17562 GCA_026225775.1 Bursera palmeri | reverse complement strand
TTCTTTTAGCAATATATTATCTATTAACCTTACCTTTAAAAAGAAATTCATGTGACATTTTCAAGTTAAGGTCTTTTTTTCCCCTTCACATTTCTCTTTCTTGAATAAGCATGAACTGAGAATATTCATATGATACAAATTAATGTTGTATATGATACGTTTAAGGCGTGAAGCAAATAAGCATGTTGTCTTAACATGTGTCTCTTTATTGCTGAATTTATTTATTTATTTTTATTTTTTTATAATGAAATATGGCTTTAAGAAAGAAAAACAAATATTTAACAAATATATTTTTTTCTTTTTTTAATTTTGATCATACAGGGACTTTGCCATATTAGTGAGCTGAGCACAAATTGGCTTGCAAAGGCAGAAGATGTAAGGATAGATCCTGTTACCCGCCACTCTCATTTTCCTTCCATTTATTTATTTTTTACAATTGGGAAATTGTTAGGTTATCCAGATGTAAAATCTAGGAAATATATTGGATTTTGTTTATTTATTATTTGTTATTCTTAAGTATAAGTGTATTAACATAATATCATGACATGGAACATCATATTGGTAGCATTGAACATTAACTTATAACAACATTGACATCACAAGTCCATGCGTAGTGTTATAAGTTGAAATTCTAATTACAAGAATGGCATTTCATGTTAAGGAAAGACATTCCACTAACTGCAGTATACTCTTATAATTATTCTAGTTATTGTTGTTGTTGTGTTATCAATGGTTATTTTATCTAAGAAACATTTAGAAGTCACATTGAAATGATTATTTTGTTATTGTATCATTACAGGTTGTGAAAGTTGGAGACCGTGTTGATGTTAAGCTTATTGAGGTTTGGCATTTTCCTGTTTCTTATACACTCAGAAAAGCAAAATACAGTACAGATTGGAGCATTATTTAATGGAAAATTGTGGTTTTTTTTTTTCCAATATAAATGATGTTACTTTTATTTGTATACATGTAACCTCCTTGCAGTTTGAAGATACCCTTGTCTAACTGTGATATTGCAGTAATATACCACTTGATTAGTTTCCTTATAAACATGTTTATCATCAGTTATTTTGAAAAAAAAGAAAAAAAGAAAAAGAAAAAGAAAAAACGTAGGATAAAAAGCAGAGTTAACCACAAAGAAAAGGGGTTCATTCTTGATTTTGGCTTTATTTGCTAACCTCCCAAGTTTTATGGACTACTAACTGAAATCCTTTAGATCAATGAGAAGTTAATTTTAATAATTATTTTCATGGATATGTATATGTAGATGTAGGTTTGTTGCTGGTCTCTACTGGTAATAATAGCTCGTAAGCATAATTTGGATAATAGTCAGTGGGGCAGTTGACACCGGACTATGTATCCTTATTGTTATGATGGTCTGTAAACCCATTGAAGATTTCTTTAACCAATTTATGAAGAATTGACGTAGGATTTCAGAGTCTAAATTGTGATCTATGTAGAAATCTTAAGTCATTACTCTTCGGTCACTACATATCCTGGTTTTCTATTTCCTCACATTTTGTTTTGGATATATTAGGTTTCAGTTACTTGGAAGCATTTCTCTGAAGTGAATATGTGCATTTAATACAGGTAAATGATAAAGGACAACTTCGCCTGAGCCGCCGAGCACTACTTCCCGAGACAAATGCCGAAAATCCCTCTGAAAAGCCGCATAAAGGTGATCCCACCGAAGATGTTGCAGCTTCACAGAAAGCACCTGATAGGAATATGCCCAAAAAATCTGTGAATGTACCAAAGGATGGTGCTGCTGAAGAGAAGATTCAACAGACCAAGGATAAAGTTGGTTCACCTGGAGTTTTGAGTAGTTCTGGAAGGGACACTCCACTCCCACAGAAGAAGGTGAAGGTCTTTAAGAGACTGGCCAGTCCTGTGAAAGAGGACCCTCTTATTAGCAAAACCAAGACAAAGAAGACCAGTGGTAAAGAAGTCAGTAGTATCTCCAGAACAGATGGTAGCGGCTTAGTCAATGGAGAAGCTAAAGTTGGATAGAAGTTTGTTTTCTCTACTTTCGTCAAAAGGAATTATGTTTTCCCCATAATTTATGGTGAGAATGATGGTGGAAGAGCCTCCATGCTGACGGTAAAAATTGGTATCACCTGCTCTCTCCCTCTCTCTCTCTCTGCGTTTTGTCTCATCTGTGATGGATATGTGTGTGCATATACTTGCATGTATACCAAACCCATGCATGCATAAACTTCCCTCTAAGCGTATGAACATCGGAAAAATCATTTAAAGTTTGCACTCATGGATTTGTTACTGTAGGAGGGTTTAAAAAATCAGAAACTTAAAAAAATAGTCTTATTTTTAAATGTGTTTTCGAAAATAATCTCACTTTAAAAATTTTTCACGCTATAGCCCTCTACTTGACAACTCAACAGCTTTGTTTAAAGCTCGATGGTTATTGAGCTACCAAGCCAACTACTGCTCGATAGCTCGAGGGCTATACAGGGCTATGTTCGGCAACTTAACAATTGTGTTCGACGGCTTGAGGGTTAGGACATGAAAATTTTTGAAATCAAGATTATTATAAAAATTGCACTAAAAAATAAAGCTATTTCTGCAAATTCTGCTTTAAAAAAACTGTGTTAAAAATTAGAATCTTGACAAGAAATAATACTACATGCTTTGATGATGTTAATGATAATGTACTTTCCAATTGCAAGGATAATTATTGTATGTTGGCTTATTGGAGCTTAAGAACACTTATTTTTTTATTTTTAATACCAAGAAATTCTTTTAACATTTCCATTGTTCACAAAATTATAAATTGATCATTACGTTTGCATCCTACAAGATTTGTAGTATTGGTAGTCGAGAAACATGTTAAGACATATTTATGCTCAAATGGATGTGAATCCTGACAAGATTGCAAAAGAAAGACAACAAATTATACCTTGACCACCTACTTACCGCTATCAATAAGGATTGGGGTTAGATTTGGGGTCTCAGGTTTGACTCATAGCTCGCTGTTCCACTGGTTTTTCTGGTCTTGCTGTGATAGGAAAAGTTAATTTGCGCTAATTGGTAGATGCATTTGGTTTATAAAACACTAGAACATAGAGAAAGAGTTAAGTAGAAAAGTACTTGGATCCATATTCCTAGCTGAGGATAAACATTCAATTGATTGAACAACTTCTGATTGGGTCCAGTTGACTTTGCTATAGCATGATTGCTCACTTTGAATTACCCTCCCTTTGTCCTTACTTTCCTGTGTCGACAGGACTGTGACTGGGCTGCACGATTGAAGTAATCTCCACCTTACGTGAAAGCCCGAATATTACCCAGGAGCGAAAGGTACCTAATGCAATATCGAGCTCTGTCATTATCTGTTTATCTGAGGGAGGCTAATGCGGCTTGAGGATGTTAAGAAGTTGATGCATACCATACATTTTACTTTTGGTGCAAGAGAAAACATCTGCTGGAATATGTGGAGATTTTGTTGTATTGTTATTTATTTCTTTTTTGTTTGTTAAAAAACATCAGCATGAGAAGGAAGTCTTATGTCTTATAAATCTTAATTTCTCTTTGTTTTTCATTTTTGCCCCTTTCTTTCCTCTGTTGCTATTTTTAGAAGTTCTACTTTTGATTGATTGAACATATAAATATTCTTTTCAGCTATATTTTGCTTTCATGATTCAGATAGAACTATTGCAAGTCATTGGTCTTGCATTCATGTTATAATCTGTTTTCAACTTCATCAGCCGGGTAAAATGGCTTGTTTCTTCAGACTTCGGTGGAGTGATGTTGAGAACTTTGATGCTAATTTATAAACGGGTTAAACCCGATAGTACAGCAATATATTATGAATAACCACAGAGCACCAAAAGCCTCATAAATGTATAAATATGGCCGTGTAAGAGGACAAACTTTTCCCAGTATCCATTACTTCGCTAATTGGGATTAAAGAGAATACTAATTCTAATTAATGGATTTTAGTTTTGTATAAAAAAGAGGGATCATACTTATTTTTTATTTTTATTTTTTCATGACAGGCCCCAACCCATTAATCCAACGAGTATAAACTTGAAAGAGTTTTTAATCACATTTTAAAATATATTAAAATACTTTCAACTATCTACCATGATACTAATAATATTAAAATATATTCCCAAACAAATTATGCGATCATATTTAAATAAAATTTCTTACTTTTTTGCATAATCAATAGTTTAGAATGTTAGAAGGGAATCACGATATCAATATGATCAACCAATAAATCATTTTATATAAATGTTTATTTTAAAAAAATTCAACTAAATTTATTATCAAAATATCTAAAAAAGAAAATAATATATATGTGATATAATTTTATTGGTTGGTTGCACTATCTTATGATGTATTAAAATTTCTCTAATTAATGATAGACAATAATAATATACTAACAAGTGCTTAATATACTAATAAGTGCTCAATACACTAATAAGTGCTTAATAGACGAGTCGATAGTAGTATTTAATAATGATTTAAAGGATTATGATTCAAATAATGAATTATGGTAAAATTAAGTGGGTGATTTTAAGCAAAACCGCTGCTATTTAAATATTATTTTGGAATAAAGTTAATTTAAAAAAAAAGCCATCTTGGGCGTGCGTGACGCCACGTGTACGTAGGATCTTCTCCTGAAAATATAAAAACCCTCACTTATTTCACCCAATCTTTCCCGCCACTTCTTGTTGTACCTTCTCTTTCTCTCTTTACTTGGTGTCTCGCTCAGAGTTAGCAAGCGAGCGAGTTGTATAGCTTTAGAAGAAGATGTTGTGGGTTGACAAGTACAGACCCAAAACCCTCGACCAGGCCATCGTCCATCAGGACATCGCTCAAAATCTCAAGAAACTCGTATATCTCACTCTTTCTTCGTTTTATTTATTTATTCATTTTTATACTCCAATTCTAGGGTTTCTATTTGTTGTTTGATTGTTTTCTCTGACTATCAGGTCAGTGAACAAGATTGCCCACATTTGCTCTTCTATGGCCCTTCTGGCTCTGGCAAGAAAACCCTAATCATGGCCTTGCTTCGGCAAGTCTTTGGTCCCGGCGCCGAAAAGGTCTCTCTGTTTCTTTCTTACTTTTGCGGGTTTTTTTTTTTCTTTTTTTCATATTTTCTTCTCATTTGTTCTTCTCTTGTTAACAAAAGAAAATAAGTTCAAGTTAACTGCTTGCATTGGAATTGATCATTTAAGATGTGCGTTTTGATGTCTCTTTAGTTAATTAAGAGAGTTCAGTGAAAGAGAAAAAATTCCTAATTTTAGAATTCAAGTAAATTTTTGCTTTTCCTCTTTCGTTTTCCTGTATATTGCGCCGTGATTTAGTAGTTTGAGAATTCTGAGAGATTCTTTTGAATTTGATTGCAGGTGAAGGTGGAGAATAGGAGTTGGAAAGTTGATGTAAGCTTTATGTTATGCTTTATTTCATTAGTTTCATTAAAATACATCTTTTTTTCTTTTTATTGTGATGATTTATGTAAAATTGTTCATAATTGTTAATTTCGTACTGCATGTGTTTTTGGGTTGAGATAATTGCTTCCTTGCAAGCACTAACAACGTATATAACTTGCTTTTGGATTCTTTGACTTCGTTGTGCTGCAAACAAAAATGGTGTAGTATTACATTCATTGCACGTTCTGGCTTTAACTGTTTAAATAATATTTAAAAAGAAATGATAATTTATAATCAGGTAGCGGTTATAGGAGGGGATCTCCTTTTTCGTCTGAAACCACCACGGTGATTCGAGCTTTAGTTGTAGCAAGTGCAAAATCCAAGGAAGTGTTGGTGAAAATAATATCTGATTTGCAAGATTGTAAGATGTATATATTTTACTTCTTAATGAGCTGTTGGGACTAGTTTTTCTTGTCCATGGCTTTTCTTAAGTAGTTGTTGAGCCTTTAATATAGACATTTTAGTGATCCTTTCGTTGGATCTTTTTGTGAACAACTTATTCACTTTTGTATCTTCTCTTTTTCTAGTGAAGGTCCTTTTTTTTTTTTTTTTTAAATTACTTTAACAGCAACAGAACAGCTAGGGCTTTCAGTTACTTGTAGGATTTTTTACATGAAAACATGCATGCAAGAATATTGTGGTAGGTCATTTATGTGCATACTGACCAGAAACTAGAAAATTTATGTTTTCATGCCTCTTCGTTAGTCAAAAACATCTTTGCTGTTGGGAATTTAATGTATCCATGTTTGAGAAAAATATCTATTTTTTTCTAGTGGTATTACTAAGTGAACTTGCATCAGGTTCTGCTTGATCATAAGTTTGCTGTGTTGTTGAATTCCCATAGTTTTTCTCTGTTAATTTATTTTATGCTGTTTTGAATGGGTTCTTTTATTTAGCTATGATGACTCTATTTCAGGCTGGAAGTAGAACTATAGATCTGGAGCTGACCACATTATCAAGTGCTAACCATGTGGAGCTGAGTCCTAGTGATGTAGGCTTTCAGGACAGATATATAGTTCAAGAGATAATTAAAGAGATGGCCAAGAATCGACCTATTGATATTAAAGGGAAAAGAGGATATAAAGGTAATTTCATGATCAATATATATCTTATATCCTGTAATGAGTAAATGTCTTTTGGAATTCAGAGTTTTTACACCTTCAAATGACTAAATCACAATGAGAAAATAAAGATGCATGGGATCCATGGGATTATGATGCTCTGTAATATGGGTTTTAGTTATCATTATAGTAACAACTTCATTTCACAAGTAAAATAACTGGCATGAATGAATATAGAGCTGTAGTTTACAAGAATATATCCAAAGGGAAATAAAAATCTTTATTACTAGTCCTTGTCCTACTTAGACTCAATGTATATTAACATAAAATAGAATTAATGGAAGAAAACCACAAATCATATTTTTTAGTTTTTTTATTTTTATAAGAAACTAGAAGAAAACTTTGTAGCATATTTGCGTTGTTTTGATGGGTCTTCTTAAATATTGCCACGCCTATATGAGGACTCATTGCCTGCTGAAAATAAAAACTTCGGATGATTAAATTGGTTGCACGGTAAATGTTTCCCCCTGGTTGGCTTAACTTTAGTTGACATTCTAAAAAGCTTTAGTACACGGATAAACATTTTTCTTATAAAATTAATAGTTGTAGATTCTTTTTGAGGATTATCAGCTAGTGCATTCTCATTGAGGATTATCAGCTAGTAACTATTCTAATGGGACTGCCAAATTTTAGTCTGGCTGCTTAACTAAGCAGGTACTTTGAGCATTGTATCACTCATTGCTTATGAAGTTGCTATATCTACAAGTTTATGGTACTGATTTTCTGTTTTTGTGCAATTTAGTGTTAGTGCTCAATGAAGTTGACAAGCTTTCAAGAGAAGCTCAGCATTCTCTTCGAAGAACAATGGAGAAGTATAGTGCTTCTTGCCGGCTAATTTTATGCTGTAACAGCTCTTCAAAAGTCACTGAAGCGATTCGGTCTCGCTGCTTGAACGTGCGAATAAATGCACCAACAGAGGAAGAGGTACACAGTTCTTGTCATCTGCTTTGATTTCTAGGATAGTGAGCTTCCTTCTGGATCTTTTTACTCATTGTAAAGGACCATTCATTCCAAGCAATAGCAATATGAGCTATATTACATTTCTCACACAAATCAAGTATGTTTGTGTTTCTGCATGGCATCAGGTGAAGGATTAGTTTTGTCAGGTGAGTGAGGGAGCTTGGTGGATAGGTTTTCTATATATCTACTGAGAAAAAACAAGTTCTTAAAGTAATTGAAAACTCTTTCTGTAGTCAAAATTCTCCAAGTCCTTTTTACTTTTATTTTAGCATGCATATTTGCGATAGATTTTGGCTGGGACTTCTTTTTATCTGTCCTCTTCATTTAATGAAATTCTTGTTTCTTGTTATGTTGCGCGGAAGGGCAGAATATTCATCTTGTTAAACATTTTTGTTTCTGATACTAAAAAATTCCTCAACCATTCCTATGTGGAGTTCTAAAGTCGGTCTACTTCCACCCTTCAACTTTGGTAGCCAAGTAATTTATAAGATATAATAACCAAAGCACGTGGCCTCAAGGAAACTTGAACCCTTGATTGCTTGAAACCAAAAGGCTTTTTTCACTCAGCTCAAGCCTTTGGGATTACTTGAAGTATATCTTCTAGTTATGATGTGAGTACAGCTCTAAATTGGATCTTTGTAAGTTGGGATTTCATAGTTTTTGTTATTTATTTATTTTTTGCAAGTAATGCAACTCTATTGCTTGTTGGAAGGAGAGACAAGCAGAGACGGAGCTTCTTTATGGCCAAGGGGGGCCATGGCCCCCCCCAAAGAAAAAAAAAATCACTGTTTTTATGAGTAAAAATTTTAAANGGCCACGGGGGGCCATGGCCCCCCCCAAAGAAAAAAAAAATCACTGTTTTTATGAGTAAAAATTTTAAAAAAATTAAAATTTTACACGTTGGCCCCCCCTAAAAAATTTGAATTTTTCTTTTGGCCCCCCCAAAAATTTCTTCCAAGCTCCGTCACTGGAGACAAGTAACTTTCTTCATTTGGTAGCTTAAAAGATTAGGGCATGGTTTTGCTTATAGTCTGATTGATTGCTTGCTGGTTCTCTTATGTTCCTATCATCCAAGCTTTTCGATACATAGAAAATAATTTATATAGACTTAAATCAGAATTATTATAAATTCCCACCTAATATTTATGCTGGCTTTGAGAACATGAAGTTGGTTAGTTTTTTCCTTGGCATCATACTGCACTTGATCCTGGTGAGCTTACAGATTTTTGTATGATTTAATAAGTTAAGCTAATTCTAAAATCATCATTTGGTTAGATGTGATTAGCTTTTTGGATATTATTCTCATGGTAAGTTCGGCAGAACTAGGACACAGCTGGATAGGTATTGTAGTCCTTTGTAAAGCATGTAGAGTTGAATGGCCTTTATACCTTGCATAGAAAATAAAATATTACTGCCAAGTGGACATTTCGTGCAGCAATTATACTCCCCTGAATTCCGAGATTGCAGGGAGGTCTTTCGTTTTGATCTTTATGGCTTCTAATGTGTAGAATCTATCTGATGAAATATTAGGAGACTTGTCAACTGAGACTGTATGTTATATTATTGTTATGCTCTTTGAATGTATTTATTTAAAATTGTTTGTGCTAGATTATTAAAGTAGTTGAGTTTATTGGAAAGAAAGAAGGGCTGCAACTTCCATCCGGATTTGCTGCTCGTATAGCAGAAAAATCAAACCGGAATTTAAGGAGAGCTATATTGTCATTTGAAACTTGCCGTGTACAACAGTTAAGATTCATAATTCCTCTCCTAAATTTGCAGCACTTTCATGGCTCTTGATGTTTCTCTTTACTGCATTGCTAGATAATAGTATCTCATTGCTTCTGATTTCTGCACTGCTATGCTTGTAGGTATCCTTTTACAAGTAACCAAGCAATTCCCCCTATGGATTGGGAGGAATATGTTTGTGAAATCGCATCTGACATAATGAAGGAGCAGAGCCCAAAAAGGTTCAGTTTCAACCATCTTACATTGCATTAAATTTTTCTGATAGTTATTTAATATTATGATATTTTATAACCTTGTGGTTTTCTATTATTATTAAATTGTCTATTTTGTTATTGGAAAAAGAAAAAAAATGGTATAAGATCACATAATGCATTATTGATATATGGTAAATAAAAAAAATGTATCTGCTAGAAAAGGGTGTCACCCATATTTGATAGAATTTGGGTTCTTGACCAACCGTATTCCCCCTGTTTATATACGCTGTTCCTTTGCACAAACCATTAGTTAGCATGAAGAGAAAGGGACAAGTGAACTCTTACTGATCATAACCAATGCAAAGGATTTTACCTGTGCCACATTCTCTGGTATACCAGGGTTTCCTATGCAACTATGAGCTGGCCAAACTGTTTGGTAGCTTCTTTACCACTGATTATAGATAACCAAATGAACCAGTGCCGACCTTGTATTCTGATTTGTTTAATGATTTAACGTATTGCTTCGCCCTTTCTAAATTTTCTAATCAAACGACTTTCTACATGCTTTAGGTTGTTTCAGGTTCGAGGGAAGTTATATGAACTGCTTATTAATTGTATTCCTCCAGAAATCGTATTAAAGGTATAGGTTCTTTTAATTAATTAATTATTTTTAAAAAGAAATTATTTTGTCACCTTAGATTGAATTATTATTTATCAATTGTTATTGCAGAGGCTGCTTTATGAATTATTGAAGAGGTTGGATGCAGAATTAAAGCATGAGGTCTGCCATTGGGCTGCATATTATGTAAGTATCAGTATCCATCTTATTTATTGTTACTGTGTTGGTTTTTCTATTTCCTTAGTCAAGATGTCTGCGTTGGCCTCTCTGATCTGTGCCAACTTTGACCTCTTGTGGTGCTTAACTGATGCATAAATATAAATGAATCATTATCATAGTGATCTATATCTGATTTGTTATGCTAAAATGCCTACCTCTTCTCTCTCTCTATTTTTTTTTTTTGGCCATAGAAAACCCAAATAAAAGAAAAGCATAAAAGCAAAATTCAGTCTATTAATAATCTAATCATTTGGCTTCACATTAGGTCACTTTCATTATCAAGTTAGAGCAACCAAAATTGTGGAATCGTAGTTAGGATGTTAGTTCTGTGCTATGCAACAGGTCTTGTTTGTGCTTAGCTTCCCTTTGATGGAAAGTTGGTCGCTATTGCTTAGTAGAGGTTTGACAATCTCCAATTGTAAAATAATTGGCATATAAGGATTACAATGATTTTGACTTGCTGTTGAAATCTTGGTAGTGAATTGCTATTGCTTATTAGAGGTTTGACAATCTCCAATTGTAAAATAATTGGCATATAAGGATTACAATGATTTTGACTGGCTGTTGAAATCTTGGTGGTGAATTGCTGTTGCTTATTAGAGGTTTGACAATCTCCAATTGTAAAATAATTGGCATATAAGGATGACAATGATTTTGACTTGCTGTTGAAATCTTGGTAGTGAATTGCATATCCTAGCATACCAAAAATGCTTAGTCAGAGGCATTACACTTCCCTCGAGACCCCTCACCCTTTCTTCATTCACTGCAGGATATATCCACATCTTATAAGCTTGGTAGCCGGGAAACATGTGAGATATATATATGTCCCGAATAGGTGGACGCAAGGGGATTTGAACCCGTGACCTCAATTATGGGGCAAGGGCTACTTACCACTAAGCCCAACCCTTGGGGTTAGTCAATGGCATTGCAATTAAAAGTTAGCTTTAGCGGCTATTGCCTCTGAGCTCACCTTAGGCCTAGGTCTGCAGAAAAAAAGTATTGTGTTTAATCCCTGGGATTTTCTTTTGTTACTTTGTCAACTGGTGAAGTTTATTATTCTGCAGGAACACAGGATGCGACTTGGACAAAAAGCCATATTTCACCTTGAAGGTACTTTTAATCTTTCTGATAACTATACTGATAGTATCTGCTGGTGGCAATCAAGCATGGTGTGTGATCATTGATTAACAGAATTTTAATTGAACTTCACCAAGCTTGAGTTTTGCTTCTCAGTTTGTGACCATCAATTATGCTCAACTTTGGAGCTTACAAAATGTATAAACAATTCAGAGATGATATGTCACTTTCTAAACTTTTTTGTTTTTCTATACAAAAATTTTCACTCATGCCAGTGAGCAACTACCATCGAATATGCTCAATTAGCATAGATTGAATTGTTTATGTAGCTTTTTATAAAATATTTAGAAGTTTTAACAAGTAATGATCCATCTACTATCTTTATTTTGGGGTTGAGCATTTAATGCGTTCATTATTAATTGGAATTTCTTGTGGTGTACCAACAAGCTCTTATTGTACTTCTGATAAATTTATGCAGCATTTGTGGCAAAGTTTATGAGCATTTACAAGGGTTTCCTCATTGCAACATTTGGCTGAAGACTAGTCAGTTACGTGATTTGTTGAATACAATGCTACTTGAGTTTTGTTGTTTTTGGTTCCTATATTAATCCCCTTCTAAGATGTTCTCTTGTAATGGCATGTGAAAAGTTTCTTTGCATCATTTCTGTGGAGTAATTCTGTGCTGAAATGTTAACATCTCTTCGTCAGTAGTTTTCTGAGCAATTTTTTTTTTTTTTGTGCTACATTATTTCTTTCTTATTCTCGGTTTATCTATTTATTTTCTGACTATATGTTTTTCCCTAGGTTTTTAAAGATGAATTATCAATCTTGTTGAGGTAATTTGTGCAGCCTGAGAACCTGAGTTTTGATTTTTAACATCCTGAGGTGGCAAAATACTTTTTGTTGGATAAAAAAAGAATAAAAAATGATGTAAGCTATAATAAGTAATATGATGATGATCGGATCAATAAAATTAGGTGATATCAAATTATATAAAGTAAGTTTTCTAGTTACAGGAGTTAATTGTGCTTGTAGAAAATTAAAAAGTTATGAAAAATAACCAATTTATGGGGAAATTTAAAAGGTTCAATTGTAAAATAGTATGATCAATTTATGTGTTTTTGATTGTTTAATCAAAATTTTTAGCTCTTTAGTCATTTGGTGTTTGATCCGCCGGCTATCTGATCTCTGCGGGTCATAGGATTTTTGCCCACCTTCCTTTGGTGTCGAGTCCTAAGGTCTTTAGGCTAGACAATTTTGATTTTCTTCTAATAAATCTCCATAATTTTGGTTTTTTATTTTTTATTTATATTTTTGTAAATTCTCCTATAATGTATTATTTCACTACACATTGTTGGCCTTTAAAGTTTCCCTATCCTTTCTGTAATCTGTGAGTGGATGAATAAAAGGCTGTGCACCTTTTTAGCAAACTTTTGCAAAGATCTTCATTCTCTAAACGCTAGATTTTATTTAAATTTATAGTAGTTTTTGGATATTTAAATTTTAGTTAGAAATGTTAAAAAATAGAGTATTTAGAGTATATTTAAGGATGCATATAATCGCCTCCATAATAAATGATATAATAATCACTTACCCGAACCGAAAGATAAATCATTTATATATTATATTATCTTGGGAATTTAATAGGCAATCAAACTGTTAGGAATTTATAAGCAATAAAACTTCATAATCAGATTGTGTATGTTATTTATTATTGCGAATTGGCAAGATATTCATTGGCAGATTGGCCTTATTTAACAGTACAGAGAACTTTAACAGTACAGATTGGCAAGATATTACACAAGGAATACTGAGGATTAATTATAGCACAGAGAACTTTAACATTCTCACTTAATCGTTGGTGGCTGAGCTCCCACGATCTTGTACATACTCAGTTCACCCTGCAAAATCAGTTAACGCCTTCAATTACAAAATTAATATACTTAGAATGTAAGGTCTTAAAGCAAACCAGGTTCAAGCACACGAAAGACTTACTTTGAGCAGTCAAGGTCGTGAGCAAGCGTAAAAGAACAATTAGTCCCACAAATGCCAGGAAGTTTATTAACACGATCATAGTCGAGTCCAGGAATCTTTTCAGCGCCTTCCTTAATGCAATTACACTTTGTCCTCCGATCTTCTTTGGTTTTTGCAGCTGCGGTGAGCGCTTTAAGGCCCTGGCAACATGGTGGTGGAACTACTCCTCCCAATACACCATAACCAATGCATGGGGTTAGCCAGATTGTTACCTGTTCGCATGTTACCGTTGCTTCAACATTATGGTAAACAACAAACAACATGGCCACAAGAACAGCCATGACTGCCGCCTTATGAGCTGGAAACCTAGCCATGGTTGTGATTAATTTCTTTGTACTGTTTAATTTCTCACTCTGAGCCGCGGACTTTATATAGAGTGCCGTAATTGAGATGGGTCCGTGAATTTCGGCTGTTAGTAAGCGGTAAGGGCGGCTGCAAATTTTTGACCAAGGACAATAAGATTTTTCTTGAAGATAATTGTTAGCACTTTCTAAGAAATAGTTAGATGATTAAAGATGGCTTTGAAGAGTCAGCAGAAAAGGGTTCCGTATTTGGTTTTGGAAAGTGATGATGTAACTGAAACTTGCTAAAGAAAGTGCCAAGAGCAAGAGGCGTGCCAATTAATTCTTTCATGCGGAAATGGAACTCTAGCGGATGAAATTTCTAGGTAACCCCATGAAAGTCTGCCTGTGTGTTAGGAATTGGCCCTCGTTACAGTAAAGCTAGCTCAATGCGAGAGATCAATTATAGGGTGATTATTGAATCGTCCAATAATCTCAATTAGCTACTTTTTTCAGTATCACATTATTGGTGTACACATCGGCTCAAATTTAGACAATTCTACGAAGAAAAAATAATCTTTTCTCTTTGATTATAAACTTATATATGCTTGTGTTTGAACTAATAAGAGAGACAGAAAGAGGAAAGAGCTGTATATATATATATATATATATGTATGTATATATATATATGTATATACATATATATAGGGTTTGTGCTGTCATGTTATATTAATGCTCACTTGGGATGGGATTGTGCATGACTTAATTGAGGTCTCGTTTGCTTGCAATCCTACAACTACTATGAGGGTTTTGAGTTTTGTAACTCTTATTATGCATTATAATATTCTTGGGATTGATTGTTTTGCATCATATATATACATATACATATTTACTTGTAAGAAAATTATGCAAAAACATTTAAACATCAAGATTGATAATAATACAATTATACAAAGAGACATAATATTTAACATGATTCGACATTAATTACCTATATCTATAGACGAAGGATAAATCTAATAGATCATAAATATATAGAAGTACGATTATACATATATAAGAGTACAAGAGATTATAAATATATAGGAGTACAAGAGATATACACTAAACTGGTTCTTTACCCCGATATCTAACATATTAGTCTCCCAAAACCTACTATCATTCAGCTCTAATCTACCGGGGTAGATCCTACATCTCTTTTATGTCTCTTCCCAAAACCCTACAAGGTGTTTAACCCTTATGTCTAGCATCTCTCTCATCATAACTAGATCTAATTCTCAATCCTATATTTATAGGGCTATATAAAGATCTTCTATTTCTAATAAGAGTAAGACTTCTATTGATTAAACAACATCTCTACTTTCTTATTTCTTTTATTTTTATAGAAGTGAACTAGAAATAAGAAATAGAATTATAAATAAAAGTAAATCATAAAACCTAATCCTAAAAGAAAATTAGAAAAAGTCTCTGACTAAATTTTTTAGGCTACGATTCAATTCACACTCTAATATTACTAAATCCCAAAAATTGTTTTGTCTTTGGTTGGATATTGTTGCATTATATATGGTTATGGACGTGGACATATTTGCTATTTTCCTTGTATATATTATTAATATTTTGTATGTTATGTCCTTGGTTTGGATACTGTTGTATTTGGCTTAAGATCCTTGCGTTGTTTCCGCACCTAAAATGTTTAATTTACTTGTCGTGCTTGTGTTTATTAGAACAATTTAGTGTTAGAGATCGGCAAGATTTCCAATGAAAAATTCGTGGATAAAGGGTGTTAGGTTTTATAAATTAGACTTTTATAGTGTAAATATCCTGTGATCTTAATTGCAGATCTAATTAATAGATTATAATTTTAATAGTATTATTAGAATTTTTGGAAAAATAAAATTATTATTAACTTATTATATCTTAATGTAATTGATAGGTAATAGATTGTCTAATAGGACAAACAATATATGATCTTAATTGCATATCTCATGGTGAGATTATAATTTTATTATCTTTGTCAGGGCTTTTACAAATACGAGATTTTCGAGATTTTATTGTATCTCAACTTAATTATTGAATGATGAAAAAAATCTAAGTTACCAGATTACATTTACATGTTTCAAATATGTTTTCAAGGGGTAAACTTTTAGTTTAGTCCAAAATGACAAGCACCATATCTTGGTAGAAGCTCTTCACTCTACACCTTTTCTTTCTTATATAAACCCTAACTAGTTGTAAATTTAAGCACAATTATCAAATCAAGTCTTCTATTTCTTCAGTTCCTTCTACTTGTAAGTAGCAAAGCATCCCGTATTAAGTTTTGTCTCTTAAATTCTCATTATTTCTTGTAACAAATGTCTCATATATATTATCCTGTGTTCTTGATCTATATATTTATAATTTTGATTAATTAATGTTAACAATAATATGTATATACGAAGAATAGTTTTGAATAATTTTCATTTCGCCTTCTCTAGTAATATATAATTATTTTCTATATAAAGTGTGATACGTACCTTCCATGTCTAAGTCGATCAATAGAGATTTCGAAAATAAAATTAATTAAATTTTACTAACCAGAGAGTAATGACCATTGGTACTAAGAAATTAAATATGTACTTCAATTTAAAGTATCTAAACAGGATAATCCTTGCAAGACTCAATTTGTATTCATTATATGATTTTGAGAAAAGCTTATTCCAGAATTTATCAGGGTAGACAGTCTCGAGGAAAAATATTTTTAATTATAATTTACTTTATATCAACAATAATATTATTCTAGAATTCATTTTTTTTTGGACAGGAAAACATTAATTCATCTTCAAAATGGAATTCTCGGCCCTCATCGTGGATGATGAACCTCTCATCCGCAAAATTCACTCAGAAATTTTGAAGTCAGTTGGATTCAAATCTCAAGTAGCTAAAAATGGAAAAGAAGTTGTTGATCTTTATCGTGCCGGGGCTAATTTTCATATTGTGCTCATGGATATGCAAATGCCTCTGATGAATGGAATTGAGGTACATTTATTTATGATAATATTTTTTATTTGCTTTATAAGAAATAAATGTTATAGAGTTATATTTCCAATCTTAAAAGAATTAAATTTCAAGGGTATTTTATTAGTCGTAGAATCCATTAAAAATTACTTAGCATCCCAAACTAAATCTCGTTTTATTATTTTTAAGAAGAATTATTTCGAAAGACTTCAAATACTCATAATAATGCAAAAAGAAAAACTTCGAAGCATCTTATTACCATATGCAACAGGCTACAAAGGAGCTGCGATCCATGGGTGTTAAAAGCAAGATTGTGGGTGTCAGCTGTTTTTATTCAGAATCTGAGAAGCAAGCTTTCATGCTAGCTGGTCTGGATGTTTGCTATGACAAGCCATTGACTGCTGAGAAGATCATTCCTCTCCTGGAGCAACTCAAGATCGAAATGAACATATCAAACTGATCATCAAGGGCATAGGATTACTATGTGATCTAAGAAATTCAAATAGATCTTAGTTTTCTTTATCTGGCGATAAATATATCGTTTTCTTTTATAGTTTCTGCAGTTGTTAGTATAAGGTAAGAACTAGCTAGTTGAAGCTCATATAGTTTCGGCTACGAATAAAGAGTTGTCGTTTGTTTTGAAAGTGTGCTACATGCATGTGTAAGTTAATTATTTTCTGTTTGGTTAATTAATACAAGAAACAGCCAGAAATTTGTGTGTTTTGTTTATGATTTTGTGTTTTTGTTTTTATAAGAATTTTGGAATATAGGTTTGATATTGAATTTGAAATATATTGAAAAGTGTATAACAGAAAAAACAATATTCTAAATTTATAGAAAAACTCATTAATATATCAAATG